>JBBPCY010073060.1:0-10578 GCA_037974405.1 Brachyalestes nurse
CCTTTAAAATGATGCTTTAAAGAACAATATTTTTATTTGGAAATGAGGAGAAATATTGTCAGCAGTTCTTAAAAACAAAGGCAAAGCTGTTCAGTTTAAAAGATAAAACATGAGAAACTTAACATTTTTGTAGTGGGCTCTTATTTCTTTTTCCAGAGCTGTGTATAAATAAAATATTAATTCTAAACTAGAAGTAAAAAAGTGCAATTTTAGTATAAGGTATATTTTCAGTTTTGAGTGGTAATTTTCTCCATTTATCACTGTTTATAACAAATGTTAATAATGCCAATATGGAAGTCAGACCTATGAGAAACACACTGTGATGCAGGTGAAAGGTGAACGTTACCTCACACTCCGGCATGCCGATGAAGTGGCAGGCCTGGAAAGCAGACACAGCCTGAGGAAGCGCTGCTGGATCGGCCAAACCTTAAAAAAGAGCCAGGCGTGTTAATTTACACCTCCCAAATTCAAGCGGTTTGTTTCTGTACATACTTACAGATTTGCTTACAGTGCTGCTGAATGGAACCAGACGTCTATATGCCTTTAAAAGCTCCCTCACAGAGTGTTAGTGGATGAAATAGTTACAAGTATGTTCCCTGATGAGTGAGACACTGTTACTGTACATATGGCTACCCCTGGTACAGTCACCATCACTGTACAGAAATACAGGTCAATACATTTCTCTACTGTAACACATTTCACATCAAACCACTCATTTTTTTTGAACATTTCCACAATTAGGTTTAAGATTTTAACTCATTACTGACTCACCCACATCCTCGCTAGCGAACCGGACCAGCCTGCGGGCCACATACAGCGGGTCCTCACCTCCTTCCAACATTCGGGCCAGCCAGTAGAGGGCAGCGTTCTCATCCGAGCCCCTCATTGACTTGTGCAGGGCCGAGATACAGTTATAGTGCTCCTCTCCTACAAGTAAGACACAAATGTTGGTAATCAGTGATGCACTTTTACAGCTTGGAAAGAAAACAGTTTTAAAGAGGAAACCAAATATTTCACTTCATCAGAGTTGCCACTGATGAGTTATGGATGTAAATCTGCCAGATTGTTGCTTCACTTATAACACTCTAATTTGGCTTTCGTATTTTACCTTTAACTTTAAATTGTTCTACCCTTATTTTAGATTTACTCAAGGGTACCTCAGTGGTGACACTAGCAGTCCTGGGATTCGAACCTACAACCTTCGATTGCAGGGATAACTGATAGCAATTGGGCAGCTGGTAGCCTAGAGGTTAGGGTTAGGGTGCTCAACTAAGGTTGAACAGGCATGACATCATGAAACCATTTAAATGAAATCAGTTGATCACTAATCAATCACTATTTTTCATTCAGATTTTACTGCTCTTTTTTGGAGGCGGAGACTTTGGTGCATCCCTACTGACTGATCACTTTGATGCAGAGCTCAACAGTTGAGTCAAAAGTTGAAAAAGTTAGCCTGTGATTATTGTTAGTGTCTTATTGATGTTGCTCTAAAGTCAAACTGATGACCGCAGATTATTCCGCCTAAACCCCTGTGAAGCACTGGATCCTCCTGTTGAAGTGACTATTTCTGAAAGCCTGGCTGGTGACAAAGCTCACAGTTTTTGGTTTGGTTGAGTCATCGACTCAGGCAGAGCGGCCCTGATGGGGTGCCTTTACCAAAAAAAAAAAAAAAAAACAAGTCTGGGTCAAAACCATCTGATAATGACCACAGCAGAATCACTGATTAAAAATTGAGAAATATGACTTAGCAAAGAGTGAAGTGAAGATTTCAGTGAAATGAAGTGACCATTTTGTCATATGCAAACACATTCAATTCAATTCAATTTTATTTATATAGCACTTTTTACAACCGGGTTGTCACAAAGCAGCTTTACAGAGTCCAGGTCCGAGCCCCTAGTGAGTAAGCCAAGGGCGACAGAGGCGAGGACCTTACTCAAGAATACCTCAGTGGTACGGCTAGCAGTCCTGGGATTCAAACCCACAACCTTCTGATCACAGGGCCAACTTCCTAACCACTAGGCCACGATCTGCCACATTTTTAAAGCCTCAAATTCTATGTTTAAAAACAGAATAGTAAAAAACAGAAAAGTAACACAAAACAGAAAAGTAACACAAAAGTGCAGTATCTGCCAATACAAGCCCAGTGCCAGGGAATGGCTGGTAACTGGCAGAGTGGCTCTATATGGAGGGAAAGGAGAGATGCCCACTGAGGAGCCCTGTGTTCTAAAGGCTTAATCCAAACCCCCAAGTTACAGGAGACCCTGGAACAGACGTGCTGTCCACTGGGGTTTACAACATTTTATAAGAGGCATAAAATGACACAAATGCACCTCCTAAACGTTGTTCTATTCTGAAATACTTAACCTTAAAAATGCTTTAAAAATAAGTGTTCTCACTCGCAGGACCACAACAAACCTGTACCACCACAGAGAGTTTTTCACAGAGTTAAACATTAATTTATTCATTTTTAAGACCTATGTGGGATCTAAAAAGATGCTTATTTTTCTGTATTTTATATTGAAGAAAAAGCCTTTAATAGAATGCTGTCTGTTTTTATCCTCAACTAATGTTTATATAATTGCAAGAAATGCAGGTTACAGACCCTCGAGGTCAGCTGTCTTAGGAGCAGGGAAAGAAATAAAAAAATAGTGGTAGGAAAGAACTGAGAATGAGAATGATTGGTATAACCTTATACATTCTATGAAATATACCAATTAAAGACTTTTCAGTTAACCCTCTGGCCCTCCTCGTTTTTACTATACATTCAGCGTCCTCGTGGACACTTTTGGCTAATTGAAACCCATGAAATCTACATTTTTTAATTCCTTGTTATTTACACTGTTAAATGATACAGTTTAGGTTAAAATGCTTTCATTTTAAACGCAACACTTAAAAAATATAGTTTTTAGTGTTTTCTACCAGATGATGTCATTTATCCAATTTTATATAATATTGGCCATGTTTATACATACATTTTATATATTGTTATATACTTTTTTTGCTATTTTTACTACATAAAGTTTGTAACTAACGACAGTTCTTGTCATAAGTATTAAATATCTATTCCTTTTTAATTCCTTTTTTTTAATCCTTCAAATACCAGTTTGTTTGCACAATGCATTTGTTAGTAAACAACCTCAAAAATGGCCACTCAATGCTACTGGGGCCAAAAATGGAACAAATCTGAAATATGTAACTGACAATGATTTTTTTTTTCATGCACAAACACAAAACCATTATCTGACATCCTTGAGGTCACACCTGTGTCAAAACTGTGTCGTTCATTTGCTCTGTTGGAGTGCAGTAAGCATCATACTCCCCTATTGGAAACTAAGATTATTATATAAAATTCCTCACTTGGCCAAAAATTGATAAATTACATAATCTGGTAGAAAATACTAAAAACTACATTTCTCAAGTGTTGAGAAACATAAATTGTATGATTTAACCTAAATTGTATGATTTAACAGTGTAAATAACAATTAAAAAGTTTTCATGAGTTTCAATTGGCTAAACGTGTCCACAAGAGAGTCAAGTGTTACAACTGGAGTATATTATTGATATATTTAATGAGTTGAAGTTAATGATTTAATGATCTGAAAAAACCCCAGACCCTTGGGAAGTTTCATTCCATATGCATTAACAGCTAAAATGGTCAACAAAAAAAAGGAGAGTAAAGTGGACAAAAATGTCCCACAGGAAGCCCAGAGGGTTAAACAACTGAGCAACTGTGACGTCACCGGAGCTGAGTGACTTTTCACCACACTGAGATCATTCCAGTCGAATGTCGTAAACAGGTCTCCCCAGAGTTACATAAGGATTCCTAATGTCTTCTTGGAATAAATTTGCTTAGCTTTTGTAACCCAAGAGGGTTATATATATATTAATGCTGGGCAATGATTAAAATGTTCAGCTGTGATTAATCGCATTGTTATTTGCAAAATTCAATCATTCATTCAAAAATAATGTATTGCACACTTCTATTTTAAAAGCTCTGCTATATGAACAAAAGTGCAATAACATTTGGTTTAAACACTTTAAACTAATTAGGAGCATTTTAACAGCAGGGTTCCCTTTAACACAGTTACACAGTTACAGTTCAAATATTTCTGTAAAGCTCAACTTAAACATTAATGTAATTAAATCAAATATAAAACCAAAGCTATGTGCCACTGCAGGGCATTCACGTTTTATTTAGTTTGTTATAGAAAATCAAGTTCCCCAATATCAAGGTGATATTGCAGCAGGCTGAGGGCCTCTACAACTCTATTAAATGGGGAGGATGGGGAGCAGAACCATTATAGCAGCTGCAAAGGGGGACCAACTCCATATTAAAGTATTTGAATGCACTGTCATTAAAGTCTTTGTTGGTGTAATGGTCAAACGTCCCATTACTTTTGTCGATTTGTAGAAAAATCTGTGTTAACACGATAACGTGTTACGTGCCCAACCCTAATATATATATATATATATATATGTATATGGAGTTTGAGTTTGCTACCTCCTATTCGTCTGTCGTTGTCCTCTTGTTTCTGCTGCTGGTGGCTGAGGTTGGCCGCCTGGGCGGACCTGATGAAGAGGTAGGCCTGGTCGTCGTCCTCCACCACGTTGTGACTGAACAGTGTGTCGGTGTCCTGAGCGAGGCGTTTCCCAATAACCCAACACTGCAGCGACGGGTGAAAGCCGTAATCATGGTTGATCTGTAAAGACACAAACAAACACTGCAACATTACAAACGAAAACCGCAATCCAGCCTCACATCTCAGGTCATATTCACCTTACCATGTCTCTTAAAACACAAAAGTCTCCCATCAGTATGTGCTGGTTATATGTATTTTAACACAGTGTGGCCACCTTGGCTCCACATTCGCACCATCCAGTGTCTTTATCATGCACGGCCTGATGATGTTTCATACCTTTTATTCCTTCACTGAATGACAGGTTCATTAAAATGGTATGTTGTGTTTACTCCACTTTGCATTTTAAAGATCTGAAATCATTAAAGGTGTCAAAATCCCAAACATAGAAGGCCTGGGGGACAAATACTTTTTTCACACCACAGTAAAAACACTGCTTAGGGAAATAAGATGTGAATGTAAAAGCCACATAAAAAAAGTGGATGACGACCCAATTACCAGTATTATATGACAGTGATTGGATGTCAGTGTTAATGTGTAAACAGGGCCAAACCCTGTGATAGCAAGAGTTTGTGCTCCAAAACTTCCTCTAAGAAGGTCTAGAGTGGGACAGAGGTCACAACAGGACCCTCTTTACGTTTGCTTTATTTACTGACTTTGAAAATCAGCTCAATGATTGGACAACACTCAACAAA
The DNA here is from genome assembly GCA_037974405.1 of Brachyalestes nurse. Taxonomy (NCBI): domain Eukaryota; kingdom Metazoa; phylum Chordata; class Actinopteri; order Characiformes; family Alestidae; genus Brachyalestes; species Brachyalestes nurse. Next base: position 5,333 of record JBBPCY010073060.1, read on the forward strand.
AGCAAATGTACAGGGAAGTCTGTGAAGAGGCATGCAGGGCACCGCTGTACTCCTCTTTTCCACTTCCAGAGAGGAAACTTCTGACTGAAGTGAGACCACAGGCCCTCAGAAACTTCCTCTAATAGTCAAACGTCTTCTCCATAACTTAGACACCTCCAGTGAAAAGTGGAGACAGACGAATGTCAGCCTTTTATTTTGAAACCCTGTGTCTAAAGCGGGCTAAAAATAAAGACAATATTTCACAATACATATCACAATTAAGGCTGCCACCATCATATCATTATCGAGCACTCTAGTGATCATCTGATTCAACTGTGTGAGAGTAACCACATATACATGATTTATAACAACTTCATACACATGAGATCTGTAACTACAAATATATGCAAATGGATAAATGACAACTAAGGTTTTAGTGTATATAGCATAGCGTATTTCAGATTGAGTTTTTTTTCTACAGATTTGTATTAGATTTATTTAAACTTTAAATTTTTGTTGTTCTTGTCTTTGTGTGTCTGTGCAGTCGGAATACATTAATCCCTCGCTTTTCGCAGGAGTTACGTTCCAAGAGCACCCACGTATAGTGAAAAAACGTTGTGTTTTGGTTTAAAAAAAAGTCTAAAATGCCTATTTTTATAGTGTAAACCCTAAATATGCCCCCAAATATGCTCCCAGAACACTTTAATTTCATTTAAAACTGAGTTTAAGGCATTACCCTTAAAAAAAATGTAAAGGTAAACCCATATTTGCCTCTTTTAATTTAAATTCCCCGCCAAAATATGCAACTCAGAAGGTTGCTGGTCAAAAGTATTGGAACACCGCGGCGAGGTGAACGGTTTTGGGGGAATAACCCCTGATCTACTCGGGATAAAAATACAAATGAGGGCTCGTTGGAAAGGTCTCCTGGAGATCTACCGAACTGTGCCGTTTGAAGTGTCTGAGTGCTTGCACCGCAGAGAAATCACGCTTGGAGCTCGGGGGCTCAACCCTGGTGTGGAATTCGAAAAAAGTGCTTCCAGGTCAGCTACAGCCTGCCGAGTCCCCTTGTGTGAAAACATCCAGAAAAAAATATATTTATTGCCACAAAAAAGCGGTTCTCAAAAAAGTTCAGTTCTCAAAAAAAAAAATCCGCGTGTGACTGAATCCACGAGTCCTGATCCGTGTAAAACTGGGGGTTTACTGTATATGCAATGTCCTCTGGGATCTATAACGTTTTCTGATTATGATTATGAAAAACTACAATACATTTCTCTGTTTGCTAAAACAAGCGTTGTCCTGTGATGGACTGGTGACCAATCCGGGTTCCAGCACACCTCCCCCCCAAAAAACAACCCCCACCCTGGTTAAGAATAGACAGTTCAGAAAACAGACAGAGGGATGAAAGAAGATTCGGCTAAAAATTAACATTCGTGAACATAAATTAATATAATGATGACACAAAATAAAAATAATTATAGTCACATGTGAACACAACAAAGAACCACAGTGTGAACTTCTTTCTCTGCATTTAAACCATTCACCAAGTGAAGCAAGGGGCTGACATCAATGAGGGGTGCCCAGGGGGCAGTGTGTGGGGTACCTTGTTCAAGGGAACCTCAGTGGTGCAACTTGCAGGGTTGGGATTCGAACCGACAACCTTCTGATTGCAGGGGCAACTCCCTAACAAGCTGGGGGTGATGTACAATCAGCTACCTGTTCTTGTTGTTGTTGTTTATAGGCTCTCTATAATTGATCTAAATTGACCTAAGTCACACCCCAGGGCACGCTCAAACACTCTCACACACATTGTGGAATAGTGTAACACAATAAGGACAGTACTTTGTCATATTAGAGTCCTACGGCTGCTTTATTTACCTTCTCCTTCAGCTCTGAGATTCTCATGCCCGGATTCACCAGCATCGTTATGGGAATATTGGCTTCAGACTGTACGTCCTCGACCCCAACTCTCAACCTGCATTTCAACAGATCAGGTCAGAATCCTCCTCTGCTGTGGAGGGAATCAGATAAATGCTGGTTTCATGAACATACCTCATGTTTTCACTGGAATAGACGTCTGGGGAGAGCTGCACACACACTGGCAAGTTCAGCTGCAGCAGTTCCTCGAGACGCCTGGTCGCCTCGGCCTTGTCTCCAGAATTGATGGCCTGGGTGAGCATCTGGACCGTCTCCTCCGCTGGAAAACACAGAAGATAATGCAGACTCTTATCAGATGATGACGCATTACTATAGAAAAGTGTAAAGTGACCATTCTTTTATACGTCAACAATCTCGCAGTATTTAATCCATTTAAATTCATCCCATTCACCAAGTGAAGCAGTCAGGAACACAGCGCCCGGGGAGCAGTGTTTGGGGAAGTTACCTTGTTCAAGGGTACCTCAGTGGTGCCACTAGCAGTGCTGGGATTCAAACCCACAACCTTCTGATCACAGGAGTAACTCCCTAACCAACAATTTTTACAACGTTTATTATTTATTTATTATAATGTTATTGTTATTGCAATGTGTATTCATTTTTAGACTCATTTCACTCTCAGATAGAAATGTATTAAGATAGTTACATTAAGCCTTCAGAAACACAAAAAATAGAAGAATTGGGGGGGGGGGGTACTTATTCACAGCAAAGTACAAAACTGTAACACTGCATGGCAAAATCAGTGTTAGGTCTGAATCTAAATATTTTAAACGTTTGGAATCAATTTGAACAGTATTCACAGTAACAGGAGCATTAACTGGGATAGACAGCAATAAACTATTCAAAAAATAAATTATTCAAAAATAGCAAGCAGCAGCAGCATGATTAGAAAAGATGTACTGTACATAAATAAATACAGAGTTTTTACAGTGGCAGTTGGCAGAATAGTTTAGCGTTTGTGCAGTGAGATTGGGAGAAAGAAAGCAGTTGAGTTCAGAGTGTGTATGTGTGAGTGTGTGCGGGTGTGTGTGTCTCGCTCTCTGTGTATAAGTGAGTGTTTGTGTGTGTGTGTCTGTGTTTGGGTGTGTGAGTGTGTGTTTGTCTGTGAGTGTGTGTGCGCACCTGTGTGTGTGTGTGTCTCGCTCTCTGTGTACAAGTGAGTGTTTGTGTGTGTGTGTCTGTGTTTGGGTGTGTGAGTGTGTGTGTGTCTGTGAGTGTGTGTGCGCACCTGTGTGTGTGTGTGTGTGTGTGTCTCTCTCTCTGTGTATGAGTGTGTGTGTTTGTGTGTGTGTGTGTGTCTGTGTGTGTGCGCGCCCACCTGTGTGTGTGTCTGTGCGTCTCTCTCTGTGTATGAGTGTGTGTTTGGTGGTGTATGTGTGTGTGTGTCTCTCTCTGTGTATGAGTGTGTGTGTGTGTGTGTGTGTGCACGCCTGTGTGTGTCTCTCTCTCTGTATGAGTGTGTGTTTGTGTGTGTGTGTGTGTGTGCGAGCCTGTAAGTGTGTCTGTGTGTATCTGTGTGTGTGTGTGTGTGTGTGTGTGTGATGTAGTTTGTTATTCAGTTCTGATTTAGCAGACTGAAGTCCTGGGGGAACACCCTGGTAGTGAAGATTGGACGCTGTGGAAACGATTATGTGAAGGTTCTTCACACATTTTAAAGGTTTTTACACTCATCTCATTATTATTGGTTGTCTGGGGAACACACGTTGCTTAAAGAACTTTCTGTAAGTGTAAGAGTATTTTACCAAACTGAGGACATTCTTATACATTCTAAAACAGTGACTTATCCGCCGCCGTACCTTTTTTCACGGTGCTGGAGTTGCAAGGTACCTCCATATCTTGATCTGAATGTAAAGAATCAGAAAAAGGTTAATGTCACAGCTGGGATTGTTTTCAAAGCCTATTCCAACTCTGAAATGCTCATGGTCATTAGACAATCCTAGGCTGTTTAAACACTACATGTCCAAAGGTTTGTGGACATCTGCTCATTCATTGCTTCTTACGGAATCAAGGGCATACAAATAAAGGGCTTTGAATTTGCTTCAGTAGCAGCCTCTACTCTTCTGGTAAGATCAGGTTCAGGGACTGGACTGGAAATGAGAGTCTCTGAAAGTCCTTCAGGAAGCCTGGAGACCTGTTCCTCAAGACCACATTAAAATACAAGAAAGTCTGGATCTCTGGAAGCAGTGAAGAATTTGGGCATACCAAGACTTGCACTGTACTGGTTCAGTTTCACTTGGTCACTGGCATTTAGTTAGCTGTTTGTATGTGTGTCTGTGTGTGTGTGTGTGTGTGCGTGTGAGTCTGTATGTGTGAGTGTTTGTGTGTGTAAATGTGAGTGAGTGTGCGTGTTTGTGTGTGTGTTCTTCAGCTGGCATTTAGTTAACTGTTTGTATGTGTGTGTGTGTGTTTGTTTGTGTGAATGTGCGTGCGTGAGTCTGTATGTGTGTGTGAGTGTTTGTGTGTGTAAATGTGTGAGTGTGTGTGCGAGTGGGTGTGCGTGTTTGTGTGTGTGTTCCTCAGCCCACAACACTGTTTTACTCTTGCTTTCACTTTGTCACTTCTTATTCTGGGCCAAAATTTTAAAAACTGTTTTCCACTAGATCTTCATTCGGGTAATTTTAGAACATTTTCTTCCTATTGGACTCCTGACTCCATCAGAACGAGGCGTTTCAACCTGGAAACTCAGAACAGCTACGTCTCTCCAGGCTGTTGATTCTCGGTCCCACTTTAAACACTGTGGAACCGCAGCTCCGTTTAAGGTGGAACCTGAAGGACCGAATGAGAACCGGACTAAAATAGAACCAAACCACATTCCCAGCTGGATAAAATAAATAGACGGACGAAAAACTCATAGACTTACCTATCCAGCTCGGTCAGGTCCAGAGAGCTCCTAGTGAAATAAAAGTGAAACGAAAGAAGAGGAGTTCTCCAGGAAGTGCGCGAGCTGTGGAGGAGTTCCTCAGCATTCCTTGTTCCTGCTCTAGGTCCCACAGATAACGACCTTTGAAAAACAGAAGGTCGATTTCTAAAACATAAACACTCCAGCAACATCTTCACCAGGACCTTCAAAAACAACTCCATCAACACCTTTACTAACACCTTCATCAGTACCTTCACCAACACATTAACTTACACCATCACCAACGACTCCATTAACACTTTCACCAACACCTTCACAACAGCTCCCCCAACACCTTCAACAACAGCTCCTCCAACACCTTGACAACTCCCCCAACACCCTCACAACAGCTCCTCCAACACCTTCACAACAGCTCCCCAATACCTTCACAACAGCTCCTCCAACACCTTCCCAAAAGCTTCTCCAAAACCTTCCC
>JBBPCY010073061.1:0-10577 GCA_037974405.1 Brachyalestes nurse
ATATTAGAAATATATGACTAAAGTTATATTGAAATTAATACCCAAAATGCCTTATCTTTCAAAAGTCTCAATCAGAAAATATAATATATTAACCATTACAGAATTTGTACCCTTGAATATCTTCTTGCTGCCAAAATACACTTAATGTTGACTCAAACATCTAAAAGTGCCTATTTCTCGGCTACTTTAGAGCCTTTGTACATGCAAGTTGCAAGTTGTAACTCCATATAAATTAACCAAATATATTCATACAAAAAGTGAGTCTAAACTTTTGCAACGTCCTGTTGAAAGTTGCATGTTTACATGACACCCATATTTGAATGACAGAAGTTTGGTGATGCATGACTAAGGCAGGACGGTTGAAGTTGCCTGGGGTCAGGGCGTGTACGAGTCTGTGTGTGTGTGTGTGTGTGTGGGATGGGGGGATGAGGAACTGAAATGCAGCCTAGCGTCTTCATGATAACACCTCCGGGAGCCGTGCCAGCCGGGTCAGAATAAGATTGCTAACTTGCTAATTGAAGCACATGAGGAGCAAATTTGTGGAATACAATCACAGTGACCTGTGTGTTATTAAATAATTTGGCAAAAGAAACCACATTTACACATCTCTGAGATATTTGATATAGCTAAAAGTGGTAGTTGCAGTTATCCTAAAGTATTTTTAAAGATTACAATAAGTCACAAACCACATGAGCAAGTCTTTCACACTTTACTTACAAACTCGACATGGTTAGAGGTGAGCGCAGTGATTTCAGTTTGCTAATTCTATTTCACTGTATTTTTTAATCTTCATCCTTATTTCTGTGGACAAGAAAGGGGACAATTTTGGCTCCAATTTCACTTACAAGCTAGGACTCCTCCAATCACATGATACCACCAACACTGAGAGGGTGAAGGTCAGCAAATGCTTCCTCCAAGTAATCTAAAACTTCACTGGACAGTGTAACGGCTAACATTATGCTGAGTGACCATGTTTATAGCTCCCCCTTCTGGAGAATGAACAGACTGTTGAGCGCAGCTTTATAATGATCTCAGGATTCCATGTTTATCACTCAGATTGTGAGGTTATGACTAAGGCAATTCATGGAGAATGTCAGTTTAATGAAGTTTTGTAAGTTATCGATTATAATGAGTTATTTGTGCCCCACTCCAGGCTGCAGAAAGGACAAATAGACATGTCACTAATGAGATGAGGCACTCATGATTGGCAATGCCCAAACACATTAAATCCCCAATATCCCGTTCAGTTGGGAAGCTTGATTGCTTTGTACCATGCTCGAGGCACCAGAAGGAAAGGGTAAAGCAGTGATGTGAAGATTGCTTGGTTTCAAAACATTAAACGCAATGTGAGCAGGGACTGGGGAGGGGGCACAGTCATGCTCCTGGATGGGGACAATGCAAATGGCCCTTTGAGGACGTCTTTAGTTTGCTTAGCAATGGCTGCATGACTGCATGAAAACATGCACACAAGTGGAATAGCTTTTTAATGAGATACTTATGTATGTGTTGAATATAAAAAGCACATTGTGTTTCCACCAATTCGTTGGCATCAGTGACTTGACAGCATTTGCAGTTGCTCCACCACATCTGGCATGGTTGAACCGCTCGAGGCAACTTGACCACTGCCTTTCATTACTTTGTTTTGCACTGGGCTTGCCAGGGTAACAAGGAAAATAAGCAGCAGCAGCAGCCGTTTAGCTGCCAAGTGTGTATCGGTTCTCTTTGCATGCCTCTGATGTGTGCTCTCTCTCTTGCCTAAGGGGGAGATGGTCTTTAACGCCAACCTGAGCTAACATGTTGCAATTCAGAGCACTTTCTTCTTGAAGAAAGCTGGTCTCATAGGAAATCTGTAGATAATAAGACTATACAGCATATTAACACGTAAAAGTTATTCATTGATAGTCATTCGCTTTCCTGGACAGGGATTAAGGGCTTTTCATACCTGAAAGTCCAGAAAAAGATCAGTACCAAGGTTCTTGTTTTTTGTTACATGGTGTACATTTGGTTAGTTTTGATTTTACATCGCAGTTTGCCAAGCATATTAAACAACTTAAAGACACACCTATCATCCTGTCATCACTACGGCTTATTCTTAGTTCTCTTTCGGTTCCTCATCTTCTGTTGTTTAATGAGTGACAACACCTGTAATTGGTATGAAGGTCCGAACCATCCAAAAAAAAAAATCTGAACCATGGTTCAATTTGATCAGTTCTGGTCAGACCAAATTTTGATCCTTTGGTTCAGTGGACAGTACTGGACAATACAGTGGTGACACTTTGCAGTCATCGTTTTCTCAATAATATCTTAAAGACCATTTTGTTACAGATACAAGTTTAAAATGCTTGTACTAGGATGGATGCACGGGTTTCAAATCATTAGGTCGTTAGATAGAAAAGAATAAAAGTAAATAATGTGATAATAAGTAATAAAATAAGTAGAAGTTTCCAGAAGTGTCCAGAGTGATTAGCAGCACTGCAGTGTTTTTGCTCCAACAAGGTAAGAAGAGTAGCTTGGTGGGGGCTGGAGGAGTGTAGTGGGGCGCTTTGATGAGCAGGAAGGGGGATTTGCTTTATTTGTGGCCTTTCTGTTCGGTGGGTTTGTGGGACATTTTATCAACGGGAGTGGGGTAGGGGAAGTTTGATAAAGTTTTTTTATCGCTGTGTCGGCTGCTACTCAATGTAAAGGACCATATCCTACATTTTTCATTAGTTTGAACTGAAACACGGTATGAACTGAATAGCAGACAATATGCACCAGCAACATGCAGTGTTTTCATTTCTGACACTTCTCCATAAAGCCTGGATGGGAAGTCCTTGAAAAAGCTCTTTGTCTTTCATCAGGATTTCTGTTCTCTGCGTGTTCCCATATGCCGTGAGCATGTCATGCTAATGGAATGCACTCACTGTTAGTTTGAGGAATGACCTTCTGCACAAGACTTATCAGGGCCCTATCCGAACAAAGCCTTCATACTCAAAAATGGCTCCCGGGTGATTCTTTTCATAGCCCTTCTACCGCCATGAAAAATGAGTCCAGTCTGTTGTTCTCAGTCAGCACGGATTATGCAGTTGAACCCAGTCCTGGACGGAGTTGTAGAAATCAGATTTAGTCTGGGACTGGACATACAGAGTGTGTGACTGAGTGTCTGGAAAAATGACCCACTGTTGCTTTTCTCCCCCTTGAGTTGGAATCTCCTCCTCTGGGTCAGTGTGGTAATGTGCTGCTGTGTAATTGTGTGAAACCACTGCAGCTGTAAGAGCACCGAAGAGATCAGTAAAGCCGAGCTGAAAACTAGCAACAAAGACTGCATTAGCACTGCTAAGAGGTAAGACAGGACAACGTTTGTTTGTATGCTTGTCTGTGTCAGTTTGTTAAATTTACTTTTCAAGTGGTTTTGCCATTTTTCATTTATTCTATTATGTCATTTTGTGAAGCACATTAAGTTACATTTGTATGTTTAAACGATCACAGGCAAAAATATACTACTGCTACTAGTAGGAGTAGTAGTAGCACCACTAATAGTGTTAGGAGTCTTGTCCAAGGACTCTTATAGTGTAGTGTAGTGTTCTTGCCTATAAAGGTAACTGAGTCTGCTGCAGCAGTATGATCCATTACGATAGTCTCTAATCATGATACTCACTAAGCAGTGTGAAGAGCATGGAAAACTACTTTTAATTCCTGTAGTAGCTTTTATGATTGGTCAGTGTCTGGTTAAAATCAGGCCTTGGTCAACCAATTAATCCATAGTTGGGGACAACCCTAACTACTAACTTGTTTGTTACATAGTTATGAGTGAGAAACTGAAACTTGGACTTAACCACAGGCCAGTAAGGTTTTTCAGTGTTGGGTCTAATAAAGGTTTTCAGTGCTGGATCTAATAGGAGTTTTCAGTGTTGGATCTAATAAAGGTTTTCAGTGTTGATCTAATAAGGGTTTTCAGTGTTGATCTAATAAGGGTTTTCAGTGTTGATCTAATAAGGGTTTTCAGTGTTGATCTAATATGGGTTTTCAGTGTTGATCTAATAAAAATACAGTACAGAGACTATTGTCCTACTGGGTTACCTAACCAGCTTCTCGTATTACACTACAAAGGTATCAGACCTATTCCCTCCTAATAGCGCCTAATGGAGCTTTAGGAAGTAGCAACGCTGTGGCATTTTCATGAGCGATTTTGAGTCAATACTGTGGCACTACAAGCTTTTTCAAAAACAGCCATCAGCATTTCCTCTTCATATCAGTGTGTCTGTCTTCCTTATCTATATGGTTGGATGGTTTTGCTGAGGACTGAGGCAACAAACAAAACAAATCACTTGAACTGTTTTGTCTGCATAATTTATGTGGCTTTGAAATATTTTTTTTAATGTGTTATTATTGCAATATAAGAATATAAAGAAGAAAAAAAACACCTTGTGAAAAAGTAATTGTCCCTAAACCCAAAGGTGGGTGTGCTACCTTTAGAAGCACATTCTTCCTTTCAGAATTGCTTTAATTAGCCATGTTCCGAGGGCATTTTCCCATTTAATTTTATGTCTTCATCCATTCATAGATCCTCCTGTAGGACTTTAACATTCTCCTGTAGGACTTTAAGGTAGAGAGCAGAATTCATGGTTCTGACAATTATGGCAAGTCAAAGAGCATCTAACTGAAGTCCTGAAACAGTGAAGATGATCAGGCGGTGATCAGTATACTGGTGGTGCTGAATGCTGAGTGGCTGGAACTCCTTTATCTAGGCTCATTGTATCTTTAGACACTTTGCAGTTTATACTCAATATGCCAGAGATGTATAAATATTTTAACTTCTTAACAATACCCTTATGGTGATCCAGCTTTTTTGCTTCCTCAATTCTGATACCAATCCTGAGTTACACGTTTTGATACATTTGAAATGACAAAGTAGGTGTGACTTAAACTTTAAATGAGCGTGAAGTGCTAGAATACTGACAGTGATTGTAGTTAAGTCAAGATGTTTCCAGAACTACATAAGTCAAATTGTGTGTTATAATAAATATGCTTGACTGACGTTAAGACCTCATAACAGGCCAGGAGCCATAGTGGGTCCAGGCCTCAAATTTTCACTCCTGTAACTTAATAACCATTTTCTTTATAGTTACTGAATATGAATTATATTAACATTTCATGTATGTTCTGTTTTTATGTGTTAAACTTCAACTTTTAACACTTGTTTTGTTGTCAAACACTGCAAATCACATGGCATAAATATGAATATATATACATATGGCATATATTAGAAACAATAAAAGACTGTAGATACAATAACTTTTCATCATCTTCATTTTATAATAACTTGAGGTGCTACATTTCAGCAATTAGCTTTAAGTGAAGTTATGAGAGCAGGTCAAGAGTTCGCTTTCCTCACTCTGCTTGTTTACATTAGATTTTGAGCAGGTCATGGAATTTGTGCTCTATCAGTTTTGAGCCCTCGGTTCAAGCACCCGTCGATAAGTGCTTAGAAAGACCTCTCAAGTGAGAGTGTGTTTATATGTTCAAGGAGGAGAAGGGAGTGTTACTCAATAAGACATCAATGTTTTTCCTGGCTCGCACCGTCAGCATTGATTGAAAGAGTATTTGCTGTGATGACTTGATCCAAGTTCAGATCCAAAGGTCAGACGTCACAAGCTGGTACCTCGGTTAACCCATAGAGGGTTCACTTACTGGCAGCCAGTAGAAAAGCATGGCAAAGTGTTTCTAGTTGTCATCACAACCATATCGGTGATTGTAAGCAAATAAAGAGGTATTTTATTACCGCTATGACGATATGGTGCTATGCAGAGTGTGAATTACCCCTCCATAATTGGGGGTACGGCCTTCATAACACTTCTATGACCTTTATTATTCGCTACCGGGTCAATACGAATAGTCGCCACAAGGGGGTGTCTGGCTTTTGATCGGAGGGTACAGTACCCCCCAGCACCCCCTGTAATTCAAACCATGGTGCTATGGTGGTAACTGCTATGGCGAAAAGAGACGACAGGCTAAATTATGTAAAAATGCAATTTCAGGGGGTCCTCGAGTTACAACAGTCTCCACACATACGACGTTTTGAGTTTATGACTCTCACTCCCACTCAAACTCTGCTTACACCATTAGCATCATACATACAGACTATGTGGGTGAACTAGTTTGGCTATGCGTGGCGGAAGAATACGCAGTAATGCGGCGTATGAGTGAGGGGGTTTCCCTTTTCCTGTTGTGTTAGGATCGGCTAGGGAGTGTTTCGACTTGCACTAAAATTCGGGTCACATCAGTGTCGAAGGGACAGATCTGTGGCGTAACTCGAGGCATAGTGGGTCTCCATTCTTCACTCCTTTGACTTAATAGTTCAACCAGTTTGCTTCATTTTCTGTATAGTTACTGAATAAGAAGCCTGACATTTTGAAAATGAAAGCTTAATAGATGTATGCTTATCCCAGCTCTAAGTAGTCTTCATTTCTTTCTGTGTAATTGTCATAAACACACACATATACACACACACAGACGGCTGCAGTGCGCTCCTACACACCAGAACCCAATTTAGCCTGGTCATTCAAGACACTTAACCTTATTACTCTTTATTTTACTGTAGGAACAAAAACACTAAACACTTCTGAACTCTCAGCGCGCGACAGAGCAGATTTAGAACCGGTTTAGCGTCTTATAACATCCTCTAGCTTAGAGGTCAGCACCTCTGAGACCTGGCGGATCAGATCTACCTCCATCTTTGCTTCGGTTTCTCTTAAAGGAATAGTTTGAAAAAAAAAATGTATACATTTTTCCATTCATCTGAGATGCATTCACTCAGCCAAGCTATGATTGGCCCAAATTTAGCATTCTTAGTACATTAAGTTAAAACGTTACAAATACCAACAGTTACCCAAATAGAGTTAATTTTTATATCTTACAGAAAGTCACACAGTGCCCTAAACCACATCCCACAAGTCTGCTCCACCTTAATGAAGATCTAGATGTGGTTTGAGCAGGCTGAGAGAAGTTTTGGTGATTTATTTTTATGGAAACTATTTGCGCTGTTTGAGTGACATTTGAATTCTAATGTTCTCAGTTCTAAACTAAAGAAGCAACGTTTGGACATTAAAATGTTTTGGCTGTCCAAATACAGTGGAAAAATGTAAATCAGACCTTTTGGCTGAACTAATCCTTTAATTGTGGCATCATTTCCTTGAAAGAACTGCTAACAATGATTTAAGGCCAATAAAAATCTAACAGCACCTCACAGTGGTTTTAACACCCATTGTGTTGAAGTCATGACACATCCAGACACTCAGTAGCATGGTGACTTGGCATACTTAGTACTTGAACCTGTCCGTCATCTTAAATCCCAAACAGCACAATGTTCATCATTATAGCTGATTTAATGAATGAATAACTGGATTATGGAGTCATTCACTGACGCGCCGGTGATGCAGTAACACTCTTGGGAACACAGAGAATGAAAATGGGAGGACCGTAGTGGGCTCCATAGACGATTCAAGCCTCATTGTCTGAGAGACTTTGTGAAGCAAAACTGAAAACAATTAAATATTCCCACAATACATGAAATTTGAATGAAGACAATTCAGCTTTTTTACTAGTAAGACTAAACCTGGTGGGGATATGCGACATGAATGTGTTCTGGGTTGTTGATTGGCTGGTTTAACATCATATATCATAATTAATGGACTGTTTAGTCTACACAGTGTATATATCACAATATTATGATGCATTGTTACACTCCTAACAATGGAATGGATCAAACCTATGGATGTTATTTTTTCCCCTACATTTTCACTGTATTATTTTATGACCATTATGTGGTTTATGTACCATAAAAAGTTATTTTATAGTATTACTTTATTTTATAAATGGGTGTTTTTCAGCATCTCTGTACATCTTTGCTCACTCTTTGTTGATCCAAGTCCTCCAAGAGTTTCATGAATCCATTGGAGCTAGATTTCAAAAATCAAATTTAACCCCAAATATCCATCAGCCAAAACAGCTGTGAGCATGTAGTTAAAAATAAAATAGTATCGACAAAATACAGGCCACTACTATTACTATGCAATGCACATTTGCCTCTTTTTATAGATGACCGTTGGAAACCACATAAACGAGTCTATTAACGAACCACATAAACGAGTCTATTTATTATTTCACCCGCAGTGGTGTTTTCTTTGTAGTGGGTTTTTTTTGGCTTCTGTTCTGTCCAGATTTGTGTCGGTTCCACCTTGCAGGTCTCAGAAAAACAAAATGTCCTGATGTGTCATGTCTTGCAACATTTGCATACTGTCTAATTACAATACAGTTGCATGCAAATGCAACAGTCATACAATATTTAGTTGATTTTGAAGTCCACATTTTGTACAGGAAACACATTTCTGCACATTTAAATGCACAGTTACTGTTAGTAAAGCATAAATCTGTCTATCTGATCAGGAGGTTCAGCTCTACTCCTAATTCAGAAATGGCCTTTGCTCATGTTTATGAAACAGGCCTACAGGGCCGCGGATGTAGGTCAGGACATTTCTTCACAAGCTGTTGTTCCTGTTGTGTCTGAGTGACTGTGTGTCACTTGTGAGGTCATAAAAACCCCCGAACAGACACCGTGAGCTGATCAGTTTGTTCAGACGGGCCGTGGCCAGTGTAATGTTACACATTTGCAAATCCCTCAACCTGACCAGGAAAATCCTTTAAACAGTTAAATGAGTTTGTGTGGTGTACATTAACGGGCGTGTCTCCTCTTTCACGCTGGAAGCAGTGAGTGCTTGGTTGAGTTTACTCTGTGGGGAACGAATGGTAGTTCATGGGGAAATTACAGGGAAATAACTGTGATTATAGATCCTTATGCCTCCATTTTTAAAATGGATTTACATGAACTTCCATTATGAGCGAATACCTTTCTGCAGGCCTACTACTGTCCATTCGGCCGGTGGAATGGTCACTGACTACTGAGATATTTTCCATTTTTTATTTAATTAAACATTTTCCGAGTCAAAGCTGAACTGAGGGAACTCAATTACATTATCTGGCAACCCCTGAAAAGTTCTAGAGTGAGTTTTTGTTGTGTTTATAGCTGCTTTTTGTATTTATGAATATTGTTATTGTACACGCAGCAACTGCATGTTTTAAACAGAGCCTCGTTAGGCCTATTTAACTTAGTATAGTGCCTAAAATCTCTGATTAATTGTGCTCCTCTAAAATTAAAGTTTATAAATGTTGACTTATGATTAAAAATAAATCATCATACTTGTTGGATTTAATGCAAGCATTGTAATTGTCACGGTACGGCGTGGCGTGTTCCAGCAGGAGGCACAGAGACATGCGGGGTCCATATTCGTGAGGCTTTATTCACAAAATAAACAGAGAAAGACAAAACAAAAACAGGCACGTCGGCCGAAACTCTCCAATAATCCAAGACAGACAGAACACACACACGACTGCACCAAAACATGTGAACTGAAAACCTGACAAAGAAACAGTGAACAGACATGACTTTTAAACAGAACGGAACTCAAAACACGTGTAAACTAAAGTGTCCCAAAACAAATGGCCAGTTTGGCCAATACCGCTGCCACGCCCAAGTCAAAATAAGAGTCCCTACGGTCCTACGGACTGGGGGCGTGACACCTACGTTCATGTCAATAATATTCATAGCCTACATTCATATCCAAAATGCATAGATATGTCCACGCTGCATACATTAAGGATGTACATTATTGTTTTGTGGAATTTTGGTTTGAACTAGACTGCATTTCCGAAGAGAAAATGCAAAGTGTGTTTGCTCAAATGCAGCAGTCATCTGACCCTTCTTGTCCCCCTTCTTCTTGATGAGGCCTGAGGTTGACTACCGAGTCTCGTAGCTGCGGCCTGAAGAAATTTTTAAATGGGCCTGCCACCAAGAAACACCCTCAGAGAGCGAGTCATGAGTGAATCCGTCGGAATCGCTCAGAGAACAGGTCCGAGACCTTAGCGAGTCATGAGTGAATCTCTCGGATCCAGGTCCTTGGCCGAGGCATAAGTGAATCCGTCGGATCCGGGGCCTTGGCCGAGTCATGAGTGAATCCGTCGGATCCGGGGCCTTGGCCGAGTCATGAGTGAATCTGTCAGATTCAGGTCCTTGACGAGTCATGAGTGAATCCGTCGGATTCAGGTCCTTGGCGAGTCATGAGTGAATCCATTGGATCATCCCTCCACAGCTGAATCTGAATCGCTCAAACGAGCAGGTTTATCACTCACATGAGTGGGATAGCGCTCCCTGAACGACAGTAATGAGTGAATCAACTAGTCAAATATAGCGGAATCGCTCATATGAGCGGAAGGGGGGATTCAAATACAGCCGAATCGCTCAGATGAGCAGTAGGGGAGATTCAGACCAGTTGTAGCGCAAAGCACATGAGTTCCACAGACTTGTTCTTACACTCGTCACTGATTATACTTCATTAACCAAAAGAATATAGCCCAATCCTTCATTTGACCACACTGCCTTTATTTCACGTTCAAAATATGCACACTCCACAATTATTTGTTGTTCTTATACTTAACATATTTCATACTATGTTGAAAGACATTTGCAAATTCTGCATTTGCAT
>JBBPCY010073062.1:0-10577 GCA_037974405.1 Brachyalestes nurse
CACACAGAACTAATCTGATACTTTTACACACAGAACTAATCTGATACTTTTACACATAGAACTAATCTGATACTTTTTACTGCTTTCTTGTTTGTTTTTTGTATTTATTCAAATGTTCACTTTACTGGCAGAAAAACATTTTATCAAATGCTGACAAAAATGGATTTAAACAATTTGAGACTGTGCATAGTACTGCACAGGTGTAAAATTAGAACAAAAACTTATAACTCCAAAACTGCAACTTAACAGGAGAAAGAAAATGTGCTTTTAATGTAAACTAATGTAGTAAGTCCTTTTGGACCTAACTGATTCATTTTGGATTTAATTGCTTCATTTTGGATTTCATTGATTCATTCACTGTCTGATTTTTTCTCTTCAAATTTTGTATAAAAAGACAAAATTAGAGAGACAGAGTTTAGTTCTGGTATGACTGATTAACATTTGTACACTGATTCCCTATGAATGAAATTATAAACACAGTTATTGTGTAAAATTAGTTTGTTATCATGTATTTTTTTCATGTGGAAAAGATTCATTATGTACACACATTGTTAAAAAATGCCTTCAAAATTTGATTGCAAAGCTCCCAGTGGAAAAATTCCCGATGGGTTTCTGTTTATGCAATCAATAAGAAAAGCCTTAAATTTCAGTCTGGATATTCACCCGCTAGTTACTCTCACACGTCCTCTTTAGCCCCCCGCCACAGCGGCTGGATTCAAATTCACAGCCCCCCGATAATGGAGTGGACCCTCAGACACTTGCACCACTCTGGAGCACGAATGCTGTTATTTTAATGATACTGATAGTCATTCCACCAGATGTTTCTGCAAATTGCCCTTAAAATAAACATTTAGTACTGCGAATTATCTGCCATTATCTGTTTTAGAACTGAGTAAATTTACTGTTAATTACTTTACAATAGCACATCCAAATCACTGCTTTAAAAGTGAAGTGATTAATGAATGTGAATGAGTTCCATGTGTAAAAGTGGCTCGCTGGGAGCTGCGCTGCTCTTCTGTTTCCATTTAAAATTTAGTCAGGATTTCTAAAGTAGCCCAATTCATTATTTCTAAGCTTTTTCATTCATTCTTTCATTCATTTTCTGTAACTGCTAAATCCTTGCTGGGGTCGTGGGTACCCGGAGGCAGAGCTGTGTATGTGATTTTTACAGTGTAAAATCCAGCAATGAAATAATAAACAATACTAATTAATATTATTAGCTGAATTCATTCATTCATCTGTCACCGCTTAATCCTTACTAGAGTCGTGGGTACCAGGAGCCGATCCCGGGGTCTACAGGTGCGAGGCAGGGACTCACACACACACACACACAGTCAATTTTTAATCCACAATTCAACTGACGCTTATGTCTTTGGACTGTGGGAGAAACCCGGAGACCCTGGAGGAAACCCACACCACCACGAGGAGAACATGCAAACTCCACACACACACATAGACAGACCAGTACCCAGATTCAAACCCCCAACCCTGGAGGAGAGAGGCAACGGAGTTACCTACTGCACCATTGTGGGGCTACATTTCGGGCTACAGTTGTATGTCTTGCATGAGTTTCAGAATTAAATTAGAAATGTAAAAAAACTACTAAATGCTGTTTATTTATAGTTGTTTTTGTTTTTATTTTGCAGGGTGAACAATTCTTTTCTTTATTTCCTTCTGTATTTTTAGACTAAACCGAAAAATAGACAAGAATCTAGAATTTACAGTGTTTTGACTGTGAAAAATGTCTTTTTTGGTGCATTTTAAATTCAGTGCACTACTTTTTCAAATCTCCGAACTCCTTCAGTGTAGTGGATTATTTAACTGTGCTGGACTGTCCTTAATCAAAATGAGCATATCAACATATTTCACAACTGTCATAACCTCATAATATCAGAAAGAAGGCCTTCAGTCAGCCAAGTCAATCCTAGGTGTTTAAAATTGATGTTATCAAACAGGTCAACGATTAACTCTTTAAACTTTAAAGAATTTGGCAGCCTCATATTTCAGTTTCTCATCTGTATACTTGTATCATTTATCTATTGGTTTTCAAGTAATTACTACATTTTTAAAAATCTTTGAATACGTTTTCCTAGTTGTTGTATTTACAGTGGTTAGTGAATAATGTAAAGTTGTTACTATGTTATTTACTGTAGTTGCTGAATTATTCAACGAGTTAATCCTTTAAAATGATTCATAGTAACTATTGAATAACAGTTCCTGAATTATTTACAGCAGTTCATTGATAATATAGATCAGTTAATGGATGATTTACAGTAATTACTGAATCTTTTACAGCAGTCACTGAATTACCTACAGTAGCAAGCTGAGAATTTACAGTGGTCACTGTATTATTTACAGTAGCTATATAATCATATACACTTGTTAGTGGATAATTTACAGTAACTACAGAATTATTTACCATAATTACTTATTTATAGTAGTTACTGAACCATTTACAGCATCTAAATGACTGACAGAAGCTAGTGGATAATTTACAGTAGTTGGTGGATCATTTTCTGCAGTTACTGGATACTTTACAGTAGTTACTGAATAATTTACAGTAGTTACTGAATTATTTACAGTAGTTGCTGAATAATTTACAGTAGTTACTGAATAACGTACAGTAGTTACTGAATTATTTACAGTAGTTACAGAATAATTTACAGTAGTTACGGAATAATTTTCAGTAGTTACGGAATAATTTTCAGTAGTTACTGAATTATTTACAGTAGTTACTGAATAATTTACAGTAGTTACTGAATAATTTACAGCAGTATCTGAGTGATTGATGGAAGATAGTGGATAATTTACAGTAGTTACTGAATTATTTACAATAGTTACTGAATTATTTACAGTAGTTACTGAATAATGACCCTTATGATTACAGCAGTGAATTATATTTACCCTGTTCTTTTACTTTACACTATCTCTGTACATGTCACTTGAATATGTACTTTAGAAAGTATTTCTTGTTGTGTTGTTGCAAGTAGACCTAAGGAATGCTAATAAATAAATCAAAAGGTCTGAGTAACACTGATTGGCAGTGGGTCAGATCTGACCTCCCCTTGGGCCAGATCTCTCACTCTCGGGGGGGAGAGGGGGGCATCTGCGACACAAAGCCACGGGTGTTAGTGCAGAAAGAGAGGCGAGAGGTCCAGCAGGGTCCTCACCATGTCGGAGAAGCCGGGCACCACCTTCCTCTGCTTGAGGTTGGTCTCGCCGTCCAGATTGGCCGTCTCTATGTGGCACACTCCATTAGGGTCGGAGGTGTGTAGGAGCAGGATGTCTGCCGGAATTATCTCGTTGGAGAGCACTCTCACAAAATCCCCCACCCTCACGTCCTTCCATCTTCGCTCCAGAAAGCTCTTCTGACTCCTGCAGGACACACACACACACTCAGGTCATAAACCAAATGTACAAACCTGGTCCAGTCTCTTCAGGGGCCCTGAACACTGAGCTGTCTAAAACACTACGAAAGACCCTCTGCTTTTAATCTGATTTAATTCCACTTTCCGATCTAATGAGAGGCAAAGCATTTAGTGCGCTATTAATTAGTTCACTAATTATCTCGAGTTGTTTACGCGTGTAAGTTATGTTATGCATCTTATTTCATGATGTTTTTGGAAGTGAGTACATGCACAAGCGGTCAAAAGTTTGGGAACACTGTTTTTTTCTGAACCGTTTTGACATGAATGAGCTCTTCTTTGTCTCTGACAGTAACTTTCACATAAAAAGAAAGCTTTGAGATCATGAAGAATACGATTAATGAGAGCCTGCACACTTAATGTTGGAATATCAGAAACCTGTTTTAGTTATTATGAATCCAACAAACAAGTTACAGTATGTGCTTTTAATAATAGCTTGAGAAAGGAAACAAGGATGTGAAAACAGAAACCCTGAAAAGACTGTGTTAAAATAATATGGCAAAACATTACCAACTAGCTGCTTTATGCTGAGCCCTGTGGGTAAAGACTTCTATTACACACTTGAATTCATTCTTCCTGTTAATAATAATACAGTCAATTTGCAATGTTTTTGTAGTGTAAATCTCTCAGTGTCAGAATATTTACTCTAAGATAACACTCACAGTGCCACAATAGACACTATAGTGTAATATCTAACAGTATCACAATAGAAACTATAAATTACATTTAACAGCTTCACAACAGACACTATAATGTAATATCTCATAATGCAAAACTCAAAGTGTCACAGTAGATGCTATAGTGCAACTTCTCACAATTTTGCAACATATACTAGAGTGTAATATCTCCGAGTTTCACAAAGCACACTATAAGGTAACACTACACTATAGTGTAATATTTAACAGTGTCACAATAGACGCTGTAAAGTAATACTCACAGTCATACAATAGACATTATAATGGAATATCTCACAGTGTTACAATAGACACTATAGAGTTATATCTCACAATGTCACAATAAACACTATAGAGTTATATCTCACAGTGTTGTAATAGACAGTACAGTGTCATATCTGATAGTATCACAATGGACGCCATAACTCTCACAGTTTCACATTTGAAACTATAATGTAATATCACGGACCGTCACAAAAGAAATTTTATTGTAATATCTTACAGTTTTACAATAGACTAGACTATAGTGTAATTTCTCACAATTTTACAGTAGATATTCGAGTGTGATATTTTAGAGTTTCACAATAGACACTATAAAGCAAGACAGTGTCCCGATAGACATTATAGAGTAATATCTCATAGTTTCACAATAGACAGTAATAGTGCCACAATACACACTATAGTTTAGTATCTCAATAGACACTAGACTCATAGTGTAATATCTTACAATTTTACCATGGATAACGTAGTGGAATACCTCGCAATAGTGTCACTATAGGTATATATTGCAGTATCTCAGAGTTTCACAATAGACAATAAGGCAGTCGGGGGGGTATTGCAGAGGGGTGCACCAATGGGATAGCCTACGCTCCACTCGAGCACTGCTAGCAAAAACATGGACAAGTTTGTGCACCGCAGAGGCTGACTCTTCATCAGCTGCAAGTTCAAGTGTGAGACTTGAGATGATCCCCTTAAAGTTTTTTCTGAACTGGTTAATCCATTTTCATGGAGGCAGTTGTTTATTCTTGTTTATAACTTCAGTTTGTTGTTTATTTCTCCCACAGTGGTGAAATCGCCATTAGTTATTGCATTTATTTCGCTCAGTTAGAAAAGGCAGCTGTATCGCAGATAAAGTTTGAATCTGAACCTGTGTAGTTTGAATAGGGGCGCGGGGACGGGGAGTTCCTATCTAGAAAAGGGGGGCCCTGCAGAGAAAGTTTGTTATATCTCACAGTGCCACAATAGACACTATAGTGTATTATCTCACAGTGCCACAATATACCCAGTGATGTAATATCTCACAGTGCCACAATAGACACTATAGTGTATTATCTCACAGTGCCACAATAGACACTATAGTGTATTATCTCACAGTGCCACAATAGACACTATAGTGTAATATCTCACAGTGGCACAATAGACCCAGTAGTGTAATATCTCACAGTGCCACAACAGACGCTATAGTGTATTATCTCACAGTGCCACAACAGACACTATAGTGTATTATCTCACAGTGCCACAATAGACACTATAGTGTAATATCTCACAGTGCCACAATAGACACTATAGTGTAGCATCTCACAGTGCCACAATAGACACTATAGTGTAGCATCTCACAATGTAAATGAGTC
Source organism: Brachyalestes nurse (assembly GCA_037974405.1). Lineage (NCBI taxonomy): Eukaryota > Metazoa > Chordata > Actinopteri > Characiformes > Alestidae > Brachyalestes > Brachyalestes nurse. The sequence continues at coordinate 5,731 of JBBPCY010073062.1, forward strand.
ATTTTAGAAACTATAACTGGCTTAGAAAAGAGTGGGAAAGTTCAAGGCTAATCTTAAGGTTCACTGACTTTGAATGTGAAGGGGTGTGCAACATTCTTTGTGAAGAAGGAGAAGGACAGGAAAAAGAGGAATCCTCTGTAATGGCAGTTTGAGGAGGCATGCCGCCCTACAGCCAGGACTGGACAGGGAATGTTCTTCGGCAGGATGTCTACAGCATGCCACATCAGCCACTCCTCTAATACATAAAAGCCTTCCAGACAACAGCCACGTCATGCTCAGCGCACCTGTTGTGTGACTTACAGACTTAACACCATGTTATGTAAACACAAGGCCTGAAGGTATGTCAGCGATGCATGCAGGACAAGGTTTAAAGCGTAATAAACGTCAGCGCAGACTAATCTGATGTCAGTCATTTTCCTGTAGGTTATCTCTACGTATCTGACCTATTTTATGCCCACTTTAGCTTAGTAAGCTCTGAAACAGGTCGTATTTAATGGAACGTGAGTTTCTAAGGAGCAAAATTTGGAGTAGACACTTAAAACTGTTATGCCAAGCGATGAAACGGCTGACAAAAGAGGCTTGCAAAACGAGATGAGAATTTTGGACTTTTATGCAAGGATGGCATTCCTCCATTTGGGTTATGTTTAGTGATTTTCAGACAGAGCTGCTTTATTGGAAGAAAAAGAGTTTTCAAATGCTAGACATGGTGTTCTGACCCTGAACACTGGTGCTGGGTTTTCCACTCAAAAGAACTTGAAGAGCTTTTGGTAGAGTCGAGTTCTCTGGAGCTTTGGGATAGATGTTGCAAGACTAGAATGTTCAGGAGGTTTTGGTCTGGTTTTAGGGAGTGAAAGTAGATGCCAGTGTATGCTGTTGGCGTTCTGTATGACTAGTAGTATAACAATACTAACCCCCTAAAGCATTTTCCAATCAAGTGCTATGCCTTACATAAGAGTGCATTAGACCACCCAGCTTTTCCTAAAAAATCCAGCTATTCTCAAAGAACATAAAGATAAAAAAGAAAAATACTGATGTTTATGTGAGGGAGATGATCCCGTTAACACATCAGGTTAATGCATATTCAGGCCAGTAGCATAGTATTAAAAACCTCGGGCCCTCCTGCAAGATCTAGGACCAGGAACCCTTCTGTTCAGCATAAATGCAGAGGAGCAATGATAATTTTATGGCTGCTAATAAATAGTCCAAAATTAACAAAACAGGTATTTCCTGACAACTGTTATACTTGATGTGCACAGATATGAATATGAAGCCTATCTTGTCTGGTCTGATCCCCTACTGTAGCATAATTGCTGAAAAAGTTGGTAATGTTTGAAAACAGCACATAGTGCATCACAGTTTGCTGTATAGCTGCAGACCGGTCAGAGTGCCCATGCTGACTTCTGTACACTGTTCATAGTACGGCATTAACGCAAAATTTGACTAGTCGACTAGTCTGCCCTCGTGTGTGTACACAATGCAGTCTCTGGCTGTTGACACGCGTTCCGTGACTTAACCAAATATTATAATCCCTTCATAAAAGGGACGGTACCGTTGGTATGAGCGGAATGTAAACACAACAAAAGGAGAGACACGGCAGCAGAGAACACAAACACATCACATGTGTGGAGATACTTCACTCTAGACACACAAACAGCACTGTGACCTGCACAATCTGCAAGTTGGTGTTAAAGTGCAGTAACAGTTATGCATGGCATCTGAAAAGGCATCCGATAGCTAACATGGCTAACACTAGCTAACATAGCTATCGCTAGTTAACACAGCTAACGCTAGCACTGCAGGGAGTCATCCGGCCGCAGCTTAAATTGTTCCCACTTTCAGTTGGACACTTAAATTTACCAGAAAATTCAAGGTATCAGCCTTTATTTTGTTTTGTTTAATTGTCGTGTTGACTGTTAATATTACAGAGAACTTTAATAAAAGTTGCTCAATGTTGCACACCCGTGTTCCTCCGCTGCATGTGTGATGACGTCATCAAATGACTAGTCGACTCGATTTCAACTTTGCTGACCGACTTGAAAAAATCTGGAGTCGTTAATGCCCTAGTTCATAGTGAAGGCTGCCACTGACTCACATAATTTACCAATCTTTTATATATACATTGATTTATTTTAAAAGTAAAGTGGCCCATTATACTCACATGTGAACACACCACAGCACACAGTGTAAATAGTGTGAAATTCTTTCTCTGTGATTAACCCATTCACCAAGTGGAGCAGAGGGCCCCCCTCTGGGGAGCAGTGTGTGGGAATGGTACCTTGCTCAGTGATGTCACTAGCAGTCCAGGGATTCAATCCCACAACCTTCTGATCACAGGGGCAACTCCCTAACCACCAGACCACCAGCTGCCCCAGAGCACGGATGCAGTCCCACACTTCCAGAAATGAGGCAGTCGAGATTCCCACATTTGGGGAATTCACAGGGGCCACAACTGGAGTGACCCTCACCCTGGGTGAACCACCTTCTTGATGATGGTATCTCCACTACCAGGTAAGTAAATGTAATTAAAGAATTATTTTATTATGTGTTGAACTTTTCACATTGTCCTCTGGGACAGACCAGACAAAAACATTTGCTTTTGTGGTAAATTATTCATTTCTGGATTTGTTTTGCCTGTTTTGTACTGACAATTTTTTAATAATAATGTCTGCATTCAGATAGTGTTTGAACACAGAAGGTTGAGTTCTTTTTCAGGTAGTTCCGGCTGCTGCTCATTTGCATATCTGTACAGCAAGGCAGGGCTTCTCCCTCTAGCAGCTCCACTAGCAAGATGATTTACTCTTTATATTGAAGGATGGGACTTTCCCTGTAAACAGATACCATGTAGAGAATTATAGCCCTTCCCATTCATTTCTCAGCCGGGGAACTGTCTCCACCTCTTTTATCATGTCTTTGCTGACATTAGAGCGGCACCTTCATTACAGAGTATAATCAGAATTCCAGAGTTTTGCTGATGTTCACCCCCCAGCTGCCTGACCCTGGTGCCCCCCGCCCCTCCTCTGTGCTGGTGATGCTGCTTTCCCTAATGTCCTTTAATCAGTTCAGTTCAAGTTCACTTCACCAGGTGTTGCTGAAAAAACATTTTCATGATAATTTTTTTAAGTGCAAAGCACAAAAGTCATTAAAATTTTTGCTGACTGCAAAGAATTAATTCCAGTTTAATTAAGTTCCTGCCTTTACCTGCGATGGAGATGTGCTGCAGAATACAGCTGTAAAGACATAATATGAGGAACAGAAGAAAGTCAACAACAAACTATCAAGCTATATATATCTATGTATTTATAAAAATCTCTATCTGTCTATCTATCTATCTATCTATCTATCTATCTATCTATCTATCTATCTATCCATATATCTATCTATCTATCTATCTATCTATCTATCTATCTATCTATCTATCTATCTATCTATCTATCGGTGTATTTATCTATGAATCTGTCTATCTAGCCATCCATCCATCCATCCATCCGTCCATCCATCCATAAATCCATCCCTCCATCATCCATCCATCCATCCATTCATCTATCTATTAGTATTAGAATGTATATCTAAATAGAACTGCTTTGAAGGTGTCAATACTGCACAGTGTTTGTAGGTTTTTAAAAATGACATCACAGTATCATGACTCTATCAGGAAAATCTCTGAAGGCCTTCAGAATCGTTGCTTCCACACGTCTCAGCCTGTGAACAGCTGCTGAGAAAAAAAGAGAGAAAGCCTTGACATGTTAAATTTAGCAGAAGCTCAGTTGCCACCAGTTTGGATGTTTCGAAACACTTTCTTTCAACAGTGTTTGTGTGTGTGTGTGTCTTTGTGCTTGTGTGTGTGTGTGTGGATGTGTGTGATCATGCCTGAGATAAGAAATACTCCAAAAAAGACGAGTGTTTGCAGTTTGTGATAAGCAAGTCGTCTATTTCTGGCGCGAGGCTGTCAGAGGACGTGCGTAAGTGTGAAAAATAATAATATTTGGGCAGCACCTGCGGTTCTATTCCCTCACTGTGTCTGCGGGTGAGACAGCACCTCTCCAGCTGTGTTGCCCGGCACATCTGCGCACAGCTGCATTCGCTCTTGAACGTCTTTTTTAAACCCATCAGCCACAACATTAAAACCACTGACAGGTGAGGTGAATAACGTTGATATCTCATTACAGTGGCACCTGTCAAGAGGCTGGAGATATCAGGCCGCGAGTGAACAGTCTGTTCTTGACGTTGATGTGCTGGAAGCAGGAAAAATGGGGAAGCATAAGGATCTGAGTGACTTTGAAGAAGGCCCAATAGTGATGGCTGTACATCTCCAGTCAGAGCATCTCCAGAATAGCAGGCCTTGTGGAGTGTTCCTTATATGCAGTGATTAGTCCCTAGCATTTGAATACAGGGTGAGTGCAGCTCTGAGAGAAATTGAGGGGCTGTTTTTCTGGGCAGGTTTGGAAGGGGAAGGGTTCACCTGTTGTGTTGTTGTGCTCAGGTTGGCTGTGACGGACTAAAGAACAAGAATGGTGGCCGCGAAGAAAACGAAAAAGTCCTTGGAGTCTATCAACTCCAGACTTCAGCTGGTAATGAGAAGTGGCAAATACACTACCAGTCAAAAGTTTGGACACACGTTCTCATTCACTGTTTTTTGTTTGTTTTTATTATTTTCTACATTGTAGATTAATATTGAAAACAAACAACATGATGAAGGAACACATGGAATTATGCAGTAAACCAAAAAGAGTTAAACAAATCAGAATATGTTTTGTAATAAGGTAATGATGAACTATTGTTTTTTTTACTTAGTTAAGTGGTTCTTGCCATAATGTGGAGTAGAACCGTAGTGGAATAGGATCACTAAC
>JBBPCY010073063.1:0-10575 GCA_037974405.1 Brachyalestes nurse
TGTTCGTTTGAGGAGCACGGGTCTCGTCTCGTCCTTCGTTGTTTATCCTGTTCTGTGTTTATCCTGTTTTCTGTGTTCCTGTTTTCTGGGTTGTTTTCTGTTGGGGTTCTTGTATTTTGGGTTCCTGTTTTGCCTTGTCCCTGTGCCTGTGTTTTGTGTTTTCATTAAAAGGCCTGTTTTTGTTTAACTCCCAACTCCCAGAGGGCTTAATGTCCTGGTACATTTGACCAATTTTAATTACATAAACTTTATACAGCCAATGCTATTTTGCCCCAATTTTCTACTGTAAATCCTCCAGCTTCAGGCTGTGAGTAGAGCTTAGATCGGGCCCAAAAAATGAAACCCGACCCTACCCGAGTCCGAGCACTTCGTGTCTGAGACCAGCCCGGCCCTACACTTTAACTGTAATTATCGGCCCGAGCCCGATTTAAACACGACATTTTTTTTTAATACATGGGCCGTTATAACACACGTTCTCAACTCTGGGTGCGTTCGTAAGGGGCCGTTCACAGCTCGCGTCTTTTGCACGCTCTAGTCCATTATTTCAAATGTAGAGGTGCAGCAGCCGCGCTCATAACGGAAGCGACGCGCACGCGATGTGACGCGCCCGGTTTTTACAGGCGCGTCCGCGCCGCGTTGGGTTGAAAAGATCTCAACCTCGGTGGAAATCCATTGCTGAAATTAATGGAGAGCTCGGTTGATGGTTGCTTAGCAGCGACAGACACTTCCGAGCGCAAGCACACGAGGGCTTTTGGAAAGAAGGAGAAAGCGACGCACCAAAAGTTTTCCGCTCGTTTTTAGGCGCGATATGTGAACGGCCCCTAAACTGGCTCTCCGAGCGCTCCGAGCACACTGGTCCTCCCAAATTGGCTAATTAAGTAATGATTAAAAAAAACAAATGCTTGATCACGGCCGGGCTCGGGTTCGGGCAGAGAATCGAAACTCTACTCTGCGCCCCCCAGTTTGGGAACCACTGGGATAAAGCAAAGACAATGGTTTTCTCATTTCTGAGTGCCACTTTATACAGGCTTTTCATTTTACACATTTTAAAGGCTACATACTGACTTCTTCGTCTGGTCAGTCACTGCTCCTGGTCCCACATGCTGGGCGTCTGAGTTCACTGGGGGGACGGTACCTGCCCTGTGTTTAGCGAAGCCTCTAGGGTCAGTCAGGAAGCTCTCACACAGTCGGCCCTCAGCAGGCTTAGAGCCGGGGTGAAGACAGGGACACTGAACTGTTGTGACGAGTTCTGTGAACGCTGTCACTGCATGGGGCTGTCAGAGTGGTCACCTCAGGTCAACACAGCCTCAGGCTCCCGTTCTGTCAGGAACAAGGAAGTACAGAGTGTTCTACAAGTGGGAAAATGTTCCTATCAAACTTAATGGCCAGGTCCTGCTTTATCATTTATTTCAGTCTGAGTACAGAAGTGTCTCATTGCACTTCCCCTTATTTATGGATAAAAATAGGTATAAAAGGGCTGAAAAGCCTGAGCAGTACCTTTGAATGCACTAAAAACAACGAGGAAGCTAATTTAGCTAATTAGCTATTAGTTAAATCTGTCGGCCTTTAAAAAGACTCAACTGTATATTTAGTCCTGAATGTATAGCTGCTACTGAAAAATTGCACTAGACAATCATCAGTGGCTCATTTCTAACCACCAAGCCACTCTTGATTGATGTTTAGACAACTGACTATTCTTAACATAGCCGTGACACTGATGTCTGAAAAAGCCCAAGTGTCGGGCCAGGAGATCATAACTGGCCTCCAACCGGAGTAGGATATCCTCCTATCCCTCTATCACTCAGCACAATATTAGCCAATATAACCATCTGGTAGCTGATGTAACAGAACCGGTGCTCAGTTCGTATTCTAGAGTCATCCAGTGACACCGCATTAGCAAGGGATTAAAAAGATGCGGCGGCAATTTTTTGTCTCATTGAAAGCACATGCTAGCCTTTCCTCCTCCCAGCTTATTAATCTTGTGACTGTGATAGTGGAAGACTTCATAGTGGGAAAAACTAAAACTAACTATAAAGTGACCAGTGAAAACCCCTACAACCTACAGGATGAACAGGATAGGGTAATATCTTTCAGATTATGAAAGTATAAAAAACACCATTGCTAGACTTTAACTGACTTTTTCACTGGACGTTTTGAGAATGTCAAACTCAGCGTAAAAACAGGTCATTCCAGCTTGGAGGCCTTTGTAGCTTGCAATGGAATAATTCTGACCCGAGTTAAATCTTGAATTGAAATTCTGCACTGATGTATTAAATGACATCAAAGCTTGATTTAAATTGTCTGTACCACAATTGCCAATTTTCACAGATGGTCATTATGTTTTTTAAATCGATCATTATCCAGAAATGACAGACCTTCAAACACTGGGGTGCCCTGTTCAATTCAATATGACTTTATTTATATGGTTCAGCAGAATTCTGATGAACCATATAAATATTCTAAGTACATGTATGTTTTATTACATCAACTGTCTCGACCAATTACAACATTTCTTGTAGGTTCAGTGTACAACAGTCTATGTGTGTCCAGAGATTTTTTTTTTTAAGATGAATTCAAGCTTTGGCCTGGAGCAGCTGCAGATATAAGGGCCTCTTGTAAGGAGGAGCGTCCATATCTCTGCTTCTATTTACATACATTTGCATTTAAGTGCTCATCCCAAGACTCCTCCATGCCATACCATTCCATTCCATACTGCAGAGGCCTACTATGGATGGCCTCTATGTGAACAAGCGATAGAGGGAACGTGTGGGGGAGAGGGAGCCATATGTCTGTATGTATTTGATAAGGGTAATATATATTTTTTTTTCTATAAACAGATGTAGGCAGAGTGTGGCAGAATTAAAAGTGAGATCAATCATCATCAGGAGATGGGGGAAGCTGTGAGCAGGGGAAGAAGGGGGAGGAGACGGGAGGATAGGGGCAGCTGGGATATAAGCATGCATCAGTGGCCCCACCCCTCCCCCCTCCCCTCTGCCATCAACTCATGATGGATATTGGGGTTTCAGGGGTGACAGCTGTGTGAAGAGTGGAGGAATGGCTCAATTGCCATCTATCTGACATCTCCCTACCCTCTGGATTGATTGTTATGTGTAACACTAGCCACAGTGAACCTAAACTTTATCTGTACGTGCACGTTTCCTCTTTTTCTCCACAGACCTCCATGTATGAATCTGTAGGAAGTGTCAAAATCTGTCAGAATCAAAAAGAGTTTAATGAAAGAAAGAGTGAATGGAGATGTTTGATGTTTACAGTGACAAGGCGAAATGGAGGGGGAGAGTGTTTGAACAGACATTTGAAATGAACCAGTGATTTAATCTTCAAGTAGGTGGCGATTGAAAATGTTTATATTATTCCACTCAAAGAATCACTGAAATGTCGGAGGGAAAAGCCTCTGATTGTGTATCAGCAGCTCTTTTTAAAACATGGTAAATGTATTATAGATTCCTGCCTTCAGTTATTTCAGAAACATCTACAGCTTCATTTGCAATTGAAACATATACTTATTTATTGCCTACTTATTATTTTCTTACTAATTTTATGATATCTATAAAAGTGCAGAGGACCACCTCACAATCAAGTGCATGGGGCCCTGGGGGGTGCAGGGTGGGCTCCTGTTTGGAAGTCATTTACTAAGTAACCAAATGACCTGTAAAAGAAATCATTTAACATCAGAGGCATGTTCTAAAAATTTGAGGAAACCTATTCAGCTCCTGAAAGTAAGCCTAAAATTGTTGTATTCTAGTGGTGCCCAAAAAAAGAAGGACATTTAAAGAGAAGCTGTCTTCAGACAAAGAAGCTTCACTTGCAGCTCACTGGTTGCCGTGAGACTTCACAGTCATACCATTTAACTCTAGATGCGATGGCAATTAATTGTAACATCACCATTCCTTTTTACAACCCAGCATGGTTCAATCCCTACTGCAGTGAGGAGCACTGCAAGATAAATGCTGTATAGGCTTTGACTGGGGTAAACATAACTTTCCCTAGGGCCCCCAGAAGCAATAAATCCTCCCTTGACCAGGACTAGCATATTAGCATTCTATACATGTTCTCACACACACACACACACTGACCGATAATGTTGTGTCTGACTGCATCTGTGACTGCTGTACAAAAGTATCATGACTACCTTTCCTTTTCTCCCAGTGCAGAACATTTCCTTCATGCACTGAGACGACCGAGACATGTCATGTTCAAAATTAAAGATTTGAATTATGTCCTGAATGGCAGTGTTCACCAGAATCTTTGTACGCAGGTGGGCAAAGAGCCTTGAAATAAACTGATGCTCTGAATTCAGCAGCAGAATGGGTATCACGTTAAAAAATGTCACTGAATATCTGCAAACCTTCGTCATGTACCCAATGGAAATAATTCAAATCTTGCAAAAATCATTGTGACCCTACTACTAGCTCTCTATCAAAACTCCAGTAGCTAACATACGTTTTTACAGCTCTCTTTCTGTCTGTCTGTCTCTCTGATCTGAGAAAAGTGATGGTATAGAGGGATTATGGGGTCAGGATCAGGATTGCCCCCTTATCATCCTTTCATTTTAATCCCCGATTCTGGAAAGAGAGCAAGGAATGGATTCGAGCTTTGATATTAACATTCATATCATTACGTGAATCTCACTGGGGGACACCCTAACTTCTAAAGTGTGTGTGTGTGTGTGTGTGTGTGTGTTTGTGTGTATGTAAATGAGTGAAACAGAAGAGTGGAAATGAAAAGCTAGACTGTGGATTACACAGATGTCTTGTGTTAAGAACTTGCCCTTGACTGACTGCCAGTGTACAATCCAAACTACCAAAAGGGTTCTTTGGAGTAATGCGATAGAACAACCACCTTGAGTTCTCTTAATGCCAAAGAAAAAAACCCCATTGACTCAAAACACATTTCTACAGGGCCCTAATGAAAGTGTTTTATACCATTACTCTAAAGAGTGATACCGCTGAAGAACCACTACTGGCCCCTTGAAGAACCTCACACTGAACCTTACACTGTTTTCCTCTATCCACCACATGCGTAGTATGTGCTCTAATGAGAGGTGTAAGGGACAGAGAGAGGGAGTTCTGATCCCAGTTGAACTTCAGTCATACAGCTCACAGTCCACCCACTTATCCCAAGAGCATGACTCACCAAACCATTAGCCAGCAGCACCAGTACAGGCAACTGGCTGAGAGTGCTATAACTTTGACCACACAAAAAACAGGAGGACAAGAGAAAGAGACAGAGGGAGACAGTGGTCAGGGCTGGTCAGGTCCTGGGACAGGTGGCTGCAGGGTCAGACGCTCATTTCCCTAACCGTAATAACATACAGCTCTAACCAGCTGACCACACACACCACGTTCCACTCATTCTTTCTCCAAACTGGAGGGTCACATACTGGGACACTCCAATGACCTCATTCACTCCCTCAGCTCCTTCATCAGGAAACCCAACACCATTAGTACCACCTCTGGGTTGGAGGCTTTCCTAGGCTGACACACCCTACTGCTCAATTCTATACTGTGGTGGATTTTTTATTGATTACAAAACTTATTACAATGTTTTTCAAACACAAATGCAAACATTTGAACAGAATTGGAAGTGAAGCTTGTTTTGCTTTTCAGTCAAATTTACTGAACATGTAAAGCATTTCTGGGCAAAACTTGGTAAAAACCTAGTTGTGTGCTCAGTGATAAGAGTGTGTGGTGGGGGACGACATATCATGATAATGTTGGTTTATACTGTTTCCCCCCTCTATGTAAGGTGCCTAAGGTAATGTTGCCAAAAATCAGAAACAGGGAACAGTCATTACCTTTTAATGAAGGATTAAGGTACAACAGAAGTTGTCCATTAAATGAGGGATGATGAATCAGGCTAAATATAGCCATGGACAAACAATGTGGAAAAACATTAGGATTTTAGACTTTAAATTTTGAGTGCCTTTAAGTGCCTTCTTTAGTAGGTGTTCTGCTCTGTCGTTTGAAGTAGTGCTGCAAGTTTGAAGTAGTGAGTGGAGTTGGCATCAGGACATTAGCAGAACAGGAGCAAAATGAATGACACTCAGGTCGTATGCTTGAGTGTCATTAACTGAAATAACAGAGGTCACACAAAAACACACAAGCAAGAAGACAGCTACTAATACAGAAAGGAACTGGTTTCTCCTGGACTTTTAAAAGCCTGCTGTGGGACATGCTCTCATAATATTCTGCTCTGTTCTGCTTCTCTTCCCTTTATCCCGCCATCTCTCTGCACCTTATCCTTTCTGTTTTTGTTACTCTTTTAAGGTACATTAAAGCTCCATGGATTTGCTGTTCCAGCCTTCTATTCCCTTGTTACGCGTTTCTGTGTGGGCCCATACGCAACACAAGGTCAACAGTTGAAAAAGGCCAGAAAGCAGTCCTGTCCAGATTCTACTGATCCTGCATGTTTGTGTAGCAGTCAGTGACGCAGAGTGGGGCTTTTGTCAAGTAGGCATGTCACTGACCATCAGAGGAGAAGCATGAGGCTGCCCCTACGCACTGGAACTCACAAAAAATGCACGAGAAAAAATAAAATAGATAAATTTTGGATTGTTTTATTTTTATTATTTATTGCCAATAATTTGGCAGATATGTCCTGCTAAAATTCTAGCTTCATTATCTCCACTAATTGTCTCTCTATTTCTCTCTCATTCTCCGTCTATCTTCTTCCATTCTCTCCCCGATCATCCTCTGTAAGTGGTTTATGTAAGTGTAAGTTGCAGGTCACCCCTCATTTGAGCCAAGAGAGAGAGAGAGAGAGAGAGAGCATGAGAGTGAGAGTGAGAGAGAGAGAGTGAGATAGAATGAGAGAGAGAGAGAGAGACAGAGAGCATGAGAGAGAGAGAGTATGAGAGAGAGTGAGAGAGAGAGAGAGCATGAGAGAGAGAGCATGAGAGAGAGACAGAGAGAGAGAGTGAGTGAGACAGAGAGCATGACAGAGAGACAGGGAGAGTGAGTGAGAGAGAGTCAGACAGCATGAGAGAGTGAGAGAGAGTGAGAGTGAGTGAGAGTGAGAGAGCATGAGAGAGAGTGAGAGACAGAGAGAGAGAGAGCATGAGAGAGAGTGAGAGACAGAGAGAGAGAGAGCATGAGAGAGAGTGAGAGAGTGAGTGCGAGAGAGTAAGAGAGCATGAGAGAAAGAGCGAGAGAGAGAGTGAGATAGAATGAGAGAAAGAGCGAGAGAGAGAGTGAGATAGAATGAGAGAGAGTGAGAGAGAGAGAGTGAGAGAGCGAAAGAGAGTGAGAGAGAAAGATAGAGGAGGAGAGAGGGAAAAAAGGAAGGATGGAGGGAGAAGAGGAAGTGAGAGAGAATTTGAACATTTTATTTTCTTGAATTTTCTGTATTTTTTCAGTGAAACACCCTGAGCTGAACTGGAGGACAGAGCGTTGGAGAGAATGGAGAGCCTGTTGGAAATAGCTCAGCTCTGGTCTTCAGAAATGAGTTTGAATCTGAGCCTGTGTGAATCTGCTCTCGTCCTTCTCGGCTGTCACCCCCTCCTGATCCTCAGAGCGATTGAGTTTCCTCCCACCTCTTGTCCCATGTGGGATGATTATCAAGACCCTAAAGCTTCAGTTATGTGAGACATTAACACAGGCCCTTGATAATGCCGGTGTGGAGTGCTGCATGCAGAATTACCTGCTACCTGCTCTTCTACCATTACTCGCCCATTACTCACCTCGATCCACTCTGGACCTTCTGTGACCTTCACCAAGGTCCTAATAGACCACCCCTAAACCTTCTCTGCAAATCAACCAATTTCTGACAGCTTTCAACCATGAAAAGGAATTTTTCACACACTTTACAGTCCCTACCTTAGACTCTAACACATATTAAAGACTGAGAGAAACAGGCCTGAATTTAGCCGTACTCTTCTCTGAGGATTGAGATGCGTGTGTGATTGACAGCTGTGTGTGTGGCCTAAGCGTGGTGCTTTGCAGCAGTCAGCAGAGCCAAGCTGAACACTGAGTCCCCCATAGGACTCATATTACTGCCATAAAGCTACCACTCCATCTCATTCAGCCTCAGTATTGCTTCTGGCTTTGTATTTTTAATCTCTTTTCCATTTTTGATTCAGGCTTCTCTTTTTTTGTCTACCGAGCACACTGCAGTCAGGGTTCGGTCAGAGGCACTGATAAGGAGTAGAGAGAGAGGGAGGAGGGGAGAGGAATCTGAATCCTCTAAAAACAAGGCTTCCAGCATTAATGTCGCAGTGCCTGTGGATTTACACATTCATGCATTTCTAATTATACTGACTTTACGAGAAAAGCAAAAAGCAAAACAAAAGGGAAGAAAGGCTGGAAAGCAGGAAAGAAAGAGGAAGAAAGGAAGATTTGACGGATGGCAAGAAAGAAGGAAAGAAAGAAAGCAAGAAAGGAAGAAAAAAAGAAAGAAAGAAAGAAAGAAAAAGGGTGAATGGATTTAAAGAAAGAATGAAAGAAAGAAGGCAAGAAATGAGGAGGCAAGAAAGAAAGAAACTTACAGTGATGCTACGAGCTGATGGCTGCTTGTGCATATAAACATAAGCTCTGATTTGAGCTGGAACATATAGCAGTAGGCCTGGTTTAGCCATTGTATGTCATTATTTACAGTAAATCTCATGATACAAGCATACAGTGCATTACAGCCTGAGCCATAGTTTCCACAAAGGCCGTATCTCACATTACATTTGGCTGGTAATTCAATAACACATTGATCTTGTCCTTTAGTTTGGCATTACAGGAGGAGTGGCTGGGACATACAATGAGGAGAAGATGTTTTTAGACACAATGTTCAGTCTTATTTTGTAAGGTGAACCTGTACCAGTCAAAAATAGCCCTGGAGCTGACATCAGTAGGCCAGCGTGTCTGAGCAGGCAGGTCTATCCCCATGGCACCTGAACAACAGCAGAGCACTCAGGCCAAACTCAAGCTTATTACCCAACACTCGGCACCAATCGAGTGCGATCCAGCAGCCAAACCAGCAGCACTTCAGTCACCAGAACATTGCGGCCCACGTGCTAGAGTGCATGCTGGAGCAGGGCCACTTCATTGCATCCTGCCACGTGCTGCCACCGCAACAATCACCACCACATACCAAAGGGAGGCAGGAGCCAAACTAAATCTCCGACGCCTCTGCGACTGACTCACACATTCCCTCAGTCAGCAGTCAGAGTGCTGGAGTTGGACAGACACCTTCTCTATCAGCACAAAACGCTGCACAATGTTCGGAATTTCATATCCATCAGGCTGGTGCAGCCATCCCTAACACATGCTGAGAACATGTTGGGCACAAGATTACAACCAAACTACCACTACTGTTGTTTTGTCCATATTTGTCTATGTGTGTTAAGATTAAGCCATGCAGTTTGCATGATACTATTTAGTGAGATATACAGTCAGCACCCAATTTTTAGGCTTCCTAGTGATCACACGCAAACGTCTCAGTTTTTGTAATGTTTTCCCTTGAAATTTCATGATGAATGGTCTAAAATTTCTTGGAAAAAAAAATGGCTCAAAGAGCATCTGCAGAGCGCAAATGCTAGAGAAACATTCTGAGATACTCCCTCTCTTGGCTTTGTGTTGGGAAAGCTCACCACCAAGAAGGCTGAGACTGATTTATTTGGTAGCCATACATTCCTTTCTGACTCACGCCTCGAGCACAGTGTTTTGCACACTATCTTCTTGACCTCCTGATGTGAACTTGGAGTCCTTCTGTCTGTTGTTGTGTTTTTAAAAACTGTCAAAGAAAAATAACAGTAAATAAGAATTACAGTAGTCTGATTACAGATACCTTTATATAAAAAAGGATGACATAAATCCACATACATGCAAATGTACATCCTCTCATTGCCATTTTAAATGTAAAGGTTTTTGATTTGGGGAAGGATCGTCCTGGTGCCGGCAAAGAAGAAAATGAAGAAAGAAGAATCCTCCTGCTCAGCAGCAGTTCACAGTTTCTTATTCACATAATATAACAGAATTTTGCTGCAATTACAGTAAGTCATGTTGACCCCTTTGTCCTGGTAGAATTGCTCCAGGTTGTTAAGGGTGGTTAGATGACGCTTATGGACTGTGGTTTTCACTGTCACAGATTCTTGATTGAAATCTGGATTTTGACTTGACTGTTAAGAAACATTCACCTATTTGATTTATATCCTCTCCTCTGTTTTTGGCCCTGTGGCATCATTGTACTAAGTAGATAGAAGCAAACTGCAGAATTTCCTTGAATTTCGAAGCATCTGCCCATCCTTTACCTGTATCAGCATCCTCACAATATGATGCTGCCACCTCCATACTTCACTGTCAGGATAGTGTTTGTTGATAGATGGGCAGTGTTAGGTTTGGTCACTTGTAGCATTTTAAATTTTGTAGTATTTGCCTGTTTTGTGCATATTAATTTATTAATCTATTAATTTATCTCTAATTTTGGTAGACTGTAATTTGGTCTTGAGTTTCCCAGTTTTCCTTCAGATTCACAGGTAAACCTTTTAGTGATTCATAGTTAGAGGCCAAATATAAGCTAGTTGTGTCCTCATTAGGGCTATTTCTTTCATCTGTGTAAAGTTGGAGCTTC
>JBBPCY010073064.1:0-10573 GCA_037974405.1 Brachyalestes nurse
TTTGTGAAGCAGCTTTGTGACAATGACCATTGTTAAAAGCGCTATATAAATAAAATTGAATTGAATTGAATTGAAATATGTAAATGAGCTTTGTTCTGATTGGCTGCCCTGACCTTGTTCAAAAATTGTTAGGTAGAAGAAGAGCCAGTGTCCTGAGGGGGAGAGAGGCAGTGAGACATCTCCATCACCCCCCCGGTCTTTGTTTCTTCATGTTCCAAAGGGACCCTGCGGTCACTTTCCCAAGTGGCTCTAGTTTCCCCGTATAGCAGCGCATCGAGTTTCCAAAAAACACCATCCAGTGCCGCCTTGTCCTTTAAGGAGAAACGGGATGGTGTCACAATAATACTCCACTCCTCCCACCACCCTGCTTTCATCCCCCTCTCACAAATCACTGCAGGATGACACCTCAATATACCTCAATATAAACGCACCAAGGCTCCAAACAAACGGGGGCGGGGGGACAGTAATGCCCTTAACTGTGTTTGTCTGTTTCAACTACGTGAACTCCTAGAACTCAGAGTGTATTAGAAAAATCTAAACTTTCAACAAATACAAACAGTGTAAATCAGTTGAAAATTGGTGTTTGTTCTACATGCTTCTCCTTTGCTGCTCTTTCATTCGGCCGCTCTCCGGATCCCTCCCTCTGCGGGTTTTCCCCCACCCACTTGTGGGCGGAGAATATCCTGAGAGTTCTCCAGTGTTCAAAGATCTTGTGTTTATTTTCTGTTTGTTTCTAAAACCTAAAATAAAATACATTTGTTCATTTTTGTTCTTTCTGGTCATTTGCATATGACTTCTTTTTAAATTACAATAATTTTGGTTCTAAGTGACACAGAAACACCAAACAAAGCTCAGCACGACGTCTGACACCTCGAGCATCAACACAAACTGAATGAACTTCTATTAAAGGAGTTGCTTTGCCGTATGACGACAATTTACTATTTCTTGCACTTCCGGCACGGATCCATGATGTTCGCGTCCTCAGGCTTAAAACTGTTAAAACTGTGTTAATAATAACACATTTATTAATAATTTGCTTCTTTTAAATGAGAAAAGTGAGTTTCTTCAATTGAGAGGCTTACAGGGCCAGAATCCTACATTTTTCCTGTATTTTGTCCCCTCTTGAGCTCCACTTATGAAATGTTCAGGGATTTCAACTGCTCTGATCTTGATTCCTTTATACCTCATCAGATCCTCAGATAAACCAGAAGATCCAAAGATCTTATAAATGAGTTTGTACAACATCTGAAATGTGTCAATGTGATCAAATACAGTTCTCAACTACCAAAGTCAGACAGTTTTGAGATTAGGGTTAGAAAGAGAAGAAAACGGAGAAACTTCAGTCCTAAATTGATTTTTTCTTTTGCTCCTTATTTCTCCTAAAGGGGGGTTTAGGAGAAACAAGTCAGACTTCAATAATCTCCAAATAAAAAGATTTGTTTCTGAAGTGGTGTTTTTGTCTCTGGGTGTTTTTGTTACTTTCCCTTTATAGGTTGCTCTGTTCTGACTGGCTCTCCTATAAAGTGTAGAATTCAAAAAGAAAGAATGCATGACAACGCAGGTGTAGGGGTGGGCGAGATTGTGAAGACGATCTATGTACTGACGATCTGCCAAAGCAGAGAGATTGTAGTATCGTCTATATAAACTACATTCTATGTATCTATTGCAGTTTTGTGCTCTTTCTCATTTTTTTTCCTCAACCAAATCACATTTGCTAGTCCACTTAACACCCGCCTTTTAAAAACAGAGCTCAACAAACCAAAGTGAACTGAGGCTAAAATGAAGCTGAAACGGAGCTAAAGGATAAAAACGAGTGTAAAATGAGGCTAAAATGGCGCTAAAGGCTACAAAAGAGGCTAAAATGAGGCTAAAACGCAGCTAAAATCTAAACATGAGGCTAAAATTGAGCTAAAGGCTACAAAAGAGGCTAAAATGGAGCTAAATGTTTAAAAAGAGGCTTAAATGAGGCTAAAATGGAGCTAAAGGCTAGAAATGACGGTAAAATGAGGGTAAAACAGGGCTAACCGGAGTATAAAATGGAAGTAAAGGCTAAAAACGAGGCTAAAATGAAGCTAAAATTGAGCGAAATGTTTAGAAATAGGCTTAAATGAGGCTAAAATTGAGCTAAAGGCCAATAGAAGAGGAAAAAAATCAAGTCGTTCCTGCTGTGTGTTTGTTCCTCAAAGCTTCCAGTAGATGTCACCATAGCTTTACAAAGGAAAATAGTTTGGTTGTACAGTTCAGTAACTTGCAGAATAGTAAAAAAAAAATCTATAGTCACAAATCTATAGAAATACCATGCTAAAATCAAAATCGTGATTTCACTATAAAGAAAATCGTGATATGATATCTTGGACATATCACCCACCCCTACACAGGTGTAGGTAATTGTGTTTTTGTGACATCACAAAAACAATTCATTCAAAACAAGCACTTTTAGCTGCTTCACATCCAAATGTAGACTGAATGGGCAATAAACGTTTTCCGTGTTAAATTATCTAATTTACTGCTAATTTACTATTAGGACAACCAGTAAACCAGTAAATCACTACCATTAATACTACAATACTAATAAGTCAACCAGTAACCTTTTACAGAGAGTAATGATACTTGCTGAAACCTTAACCGTGCCATATCATACCAATTTATTTTTAAAAAGGCTGAAAAACATTTTTGCCCATGAACATGCTAATGTTTGTTATAAGTAAACTGGCATCATGCATTGCTCCTTACAAACTTCTATCATCATTAAACATGCCACTACTTTTATCTAGAAGCATGTTATCCTTTAAAAAGGTGTCTTACCTCTTCTGCTATTGGACCCTCCAAAGTCAAAATCCTAGTCACTTAGAGGTGAATGTTTAAAAGTCCCTGGTCATGGCATATTTTTCTTGGATTTCTAAATGTAAATGAGTTACACGTCCTCTACAGGGTAACACAGAGTCCACATTGGGCTTTGGGATTTGAGATCAGATATCTTTGAAAGTAAACAGTCAGACAGCTGGGGTTTAATACTGTCCAGAATCTGATCACATGTCTGATTTACAGATGCTAGGGATTAGCAGAGCAAATGTAGAAGAGTTGTTTTTATAGCAGTGTTCCAGCTCACTTTGTTAACTGTTTTCAGGTCTAGCATGGACCACATTTGGAGGTTTCTAATAAACCCTTAGCCCTACCAAAAGTGCATGAAGAGCTGCCAAATGAACTTGTTCCAGTAACTGAGTGGGGTTTGGTGGTCGTGTCCAACGAGCAGCGGCTCGAAGGCCTGCATTCATCAATCAGGTAAAGCATGGCATTCTGGATTGTTTTACAGGTGAAAGTTCAGGAACATTCCTGCCTGACAATCAGCTCACCGCTGTCCCCTGGTGGACACAGAATCACTGTCCTCTAAAAGAGGGAAAAAAGAATTAGATAATAATAAGAATGAGCACAACACACAATCACTATGGATCCACATGTTTTGTTGAACCACTTTGTGATGTCAGAGCCCTTCAGAAGAACCACAGCACACAGTGTGAACAGTGTGAAATTATTTCTCCCATACACCAAGTGAAGCAGGGGGCTGCCACCAATGGGAGCACCAAGGGGAGCAGCGTGTGGGGACGATACCTTACTCAAAGGTACCTCAGTGGTGCCACTAGCAGTCCTGGGATTTGAACCCACAACCTACTGATTGGAGGGACATCTTCCTAACCACAACGCCACCAGCTGGCCCAAATTGCTGCCCACACAGGCTCAAACCTTGATTCAAAAACAGGCACTCCACCCGCTACACGCTAAAAAAAATGTTCATTAGTCCTTTTGGATAATTTCTATTGGTTCATTATTCAGGAAATTATTAAATATAACAAAAAATATAATAAAAAATTACAGTTATAAAAAATGTCTAATCATGTTAAAGGTTTTGTTCAGACAGTGATATCTATTTGTATTATGTGATTGATTTTTAAAACTAGAATTCATACAGTTGCATGAACAATTTCATAACAGTATAGCTGCATATATAACAACTTAACTGAGGTGCATCACTTTTCCCTTCCTTTACTGATAATCCTTAACTATCATTCACTTTAATCTTTCATTAGGGTTCGTATTAGCACGAATGAGTAGTTTCTAGTGAAGGCAGTACAATCTGTTATAAAGTATGGTCTGTTTCTTATTTGCTCAATTGTGTGATTATATCTAATTACTGAATGTTGAATTCGAAATTAAAATTTGGACCAGGTGATCAGATACTTGACAGAATTTTTTTTTCATTAATCCCTTTAATTATGAATCCTATTATTTTACTTAGAATATTTCATTAATGTGGTGCAATGGTCAGCAAACAAACCCTCATTTAAATTCCTATTTGAATGAATAACTTATTTCTGCACAACTGAAATCAAGTAAAATCTAGAAACAAGTAAAAATCTAAAGGCTATAAAGGTAACACAAATCTTCAACTGACATGGTTTAACATTTCTGTAATACACATTCAAATGTTTATTTATTTTATTTGTTGTTTATATAACTTTGTACTTTGTTCATTTTTGTTTTAGAAATTATGAAAAAAAAAAAATTTACATAAAAAAGCCTGAATGCTTTCTTGGAGTGTTTATATACCAGAATTTACTGACTGATCTGGAGCAGTATTTGGAAAACTGCTAAGGACTTCCAGATAAAATAGAGATACATATTTCTTGGGGTTTTTTTATAGACAAGAACCATCTAACTCATCTTCTGTTGTTGCTAGGAAAAGTACCACATTCATAAAAGGAAATGTGGCCCACACCCCAATTTCCTCCAAGAACTGTCTGAATGTGACTCCACCATTAAATATGTGAAGAACAAATAAGAAGAAAAAACACCATTTGCATGTAAAATAGTACCACCACCACCAACAGTAATAATAATAATAACAACAACAACACCAATAATAACAACACCAATAATAATAATAACGACAACACCACCAATAATAATAATAATAATAAAAGTAATAAGGGGAATAATAATAACAATAATAACGACAAATAAGTAATAATGGAATAATAATAATAATAGTAATAATAATAATTCTTAAGGGGCGGGGCACGCATGCCAAAAAAGGGGGAGAGGCACGCACGCACGGGGTACTTAGACCACGCCCTGTACGCTCATGCCACGCCTCCGTGCTCAGGCTGCCCCGCAGGAGTGAAGGAGGAGCGGTTAAAGGTACATATGTCCGGTCCGTGTTTACATTCTTTTACACCAGGTTTAACAACAACAAGCGAGGTTCAGGCGCTCTGTTTCGGACAGTAAAGCGGAGAAAATGACACAGATTCGTTAGAAATGGTAGCTTTAGCTCGGCGCGTGTCTGCTGGGAAATCATGACTAACGCAGCAGCATGGCTGGGCTTAATACAGACAGAGCTCCTGTTTCACCATTAACACAAGAAACGCCTCCATACCTCTGCTTGCCTATTTGGTGGCCATTTCATAAGCACACTTTACCAAGTCGACCTTCAAAGACGTGGGCTGTTTACTCCTCACCTCCATCCGGTGGCGTCTCTGTCCTGACCCATCCACGTGTCTTTCTGGCCAGATGTACACACAGCTGGACAGGTCTGTCACACCCCAGCACGACTGCCATGGTGCACATTAGGTCTGCACGATATGGACAAAATATCAGTATTGCAATTTTACTGCAACATATTGCAATGGCATTACCTTTCAATGTATTAAAGGGCCCATGTCATCAGTTTTCTGGAAATTTTCAAGATATTAAAGAACCCATATCATCAGTTTTCTGGTTTTAAAAGATTGTAAAGGGAAACACAGTCCAGACTCTTCTCTTTTGTGGTTCCCTGCTGGTGTAATGAGCAGCCTAAGCTGACAAAAAATGTGTAAAATACCACCAAAAACTAACGAACGAACGAGATATGACCCCCACAAAAAAAAACAGTAAACGGATGTGAACTACTTCATTTTATGAGCTGTGAACTTGGTTCAAAATTAAACAAAAACCCTGAATGGGAACTAGTTCGTTTTTATTTGAATGAACTGAACTTTGAACTATTTTTTTTCAGTGTGAACTGGCACAAAACTGCATAGATAAACCTTTATAAATCACTGTGATGGGGCAGATGTTTATCCATGCTACTGATCTCTTTTGTGGAAATGAATGAACCAGCTTCTCTAACATGTTCACAGGTGGTTTGTGTATCTTTTCAGAAGTTCACTGAAGTGTTTTATGAAATATATGAACTAAAAAATCCAGGAATCTGTGAATTAAGAATAAGTGGACTCCCCCTCCCCCATGTGTCCTTATTCTTGTCTTTTGTCCTAAATAAGAATGGGGATGGTTAGGATTTTACCGATATTGATAAAGCGGGGTTGGTCGTCACACGGGTAGGTTGTCACAGTCATTATATCTCAGTTATATCTCAATTTTGCAGCATTTTAAAAATGTCAATACTTTTAAATTTTTTCCCCCATTAGAATAACACAGAGACAACCAACCCCACAGGGTGTGACAACCTACGCCGCTATGCACAAGATGCCTTTCGCAGCCATTATCTCAGAGAATTCTACCAGAGCAAGGACTATCTATTTGTACCTGACACACTAAGCATTAATTGTGTACAGAAAGGGAATTCTTACTATACACTGTTTTGGGAGAAATTAAATTTAAGTAAAAAGTGTGACAACCATCCTCGGTCTCCCCTACTGCTACTCTAACAGATCCTTCTTTGGATTGCTTGGTGCAAAAAAAAAAAATGACATCACATGAAAAGATGTGAGCAGTTATTTTTTGGGGCAAAAAAGGATCTTAACTATGTCCTGAGTTCCAACAAATCAACAATCATGTGTTGGTGATGTGTAGAGCCTTGCTCCATCCCTCCACTGATCCAGTCCAGCATTGACCATTTGAAAACAGCTCTGTTAGAATGTATTAACACTGCAGAAACATCAGCAGTAGCACTGTTTGTCCAGGAGATTTCAGTATTGACAAGTGGTACCAATTTAATACCCTAGTCTTGAACTTGTTCTGAATATGTTAATTCTTATAAAGAATCAGGCCTCATTGTCTTGAATCGATTCAAAATCAGTTTTGTCAATTCCTTGTTCTCCATTTGAGATTTGAATTTTTATCGTTGTCTTCTCCAGAAATGAATGACAACCTGCTGCAATCCTCTTCCCTGGACATTCCCACACAGTTTAAACTGAGCTCCTCAGACGTATCTCCAGATGTTCACCAAGTGGAAAGCATCAGTCAGCTGGACTCTGGAGAGATTAAATGTGAGGATATCGAATGCGGTGCTTGGGAAGGATCCCCCGGTAGCCTCTACCGACTGGCATCTCCCATACAACGGCAGAGGAACCCAGGAAAGGGGAGAACCTCCCACTGCTCAGTATGTGGGAAGAGTTTCTCCAGACACGGCAGCCTCAAACTGCACCTGCGTGTCCACACGGGAGAGAAGCCGTACCATTGCTCAGAGTGCGGGAAGAGATTTACTCGCCAGACACACCTCAGGGGCCACCAGCGCATCCACACTGGAGAGAAGCCATACCGGTGCTCCGAGTGCAGACAGAGCTTCAAACTGCAGAATCACCTCCGGCGCCACCAGCGCATCCACACCGGGGAGAAGCCGTACCAGTGCTCCCAGTGTGGGAAGAGCTTCACTGTGCTGAGTAACCTCCATACGCACCAGCGCATCCACACAGGAGAGAAGCCCTACAGGTGCCTGGAGTGTGGCAAGACCTTCACCGATGGCCGCACCCTCAAAATCCACCAGCGCGTCCACACTGGCGAGAAACCGTACTACTGCTCCGAGTGTGGGGCATGCTTCAATGACCGGGGGAACCTCAAAAGACACCAGCGAATCCACACAGGAGAGAAGCCATACTACTGCTCCGAGTGTGGGCGGAGCTTCAGGCATTCGGACACCGTGAAGAAGCACAAATGTGCAAAACGTGAGGCCAAAGCTCATGATACATAATTTCATTATGAATTGCTGTGAAGTATTGTAGGTGTCAGTATTTACATACAGGAATTTGGTTAATGTGAGTTTTATGAGCAGGTCTCGGAGTTTTGCTTGTATTTGCAAGTGAGTCCATGGCAGCAAGACCTGATGTTTTATTGTCTTATTGTTTTGTCTACAAGAGAATATGTTGGCACATGATCTATAAAAATAAGGTGTTTAACTCTAGTATTAAAAGTAGTGTTAGCACTAACTCATCTGAAAGGGCAGCCTCTACTGCTCCAGCCTTGAACCTTTGATCTAGTCAAACCTTTGCTTGATAAACCACTTCCTTCTGCTATTTTTGACATTTTTTTGCACTGCTAAGTTTTAATTTGTGTCATTATTTGTTTTTTTTTTTCACCTCATTCGTCTCCGTGGTAACCAAATGTCTGCTCATTGACTTTTACATATACTACACATCACTTTTATTTTTAGGTTAACATCAGAAGTTAAGAGTTAAGAGTTTCTAATTATGGCAATCAATACTGTACACTAGTATAATAAAATGATCATTCATTGTGTGATTTAAAATCATTTAATGTTAAATTCTATTAAATACATTTTGATAAGGAGAACATAGACAACCATGACCAGTGTCTTAGTTTTAGGTTTTAAACTTGATCAAGAGGCACAGGATTGACCGGATTGAAAATGAGAGCCTCTGAAAGTCCTTCAGGAAGTCTGGAGAACTGTTCTTCAAGACGACATGAAACATACAAGAAAGTCTGGACCTTTGGAGAAGAAATAAGGGATTGCTGAAGATGTTTGCATGTAAGGTAGATGTGTGAAAACCTATGTTTGTGTTACCCAACCAGTTTATTTTTATAGACACTAAAAAAATGGGCAGTTATTATAATTAATCAGTACTGGCTCTCCAAGCTCTGTCCACACTGATTCAACATTTATGAAATTATTGCAAGGTTAAAAGAAAAGCCAAGATTTTTTAATTAGCCAAGATTTTCTTTTATTCCTGTCAAGTTTAAGAACTTAACATTACTACAGCTTACGTCCTCCACTCAGTCCTTTCCCAGACTTAATATTTCAATAGTATTAGATTTTTGTAAATTGATGAGGCATTTATGTTTTCATCCCGGGTTCTGTAGAAGGAAGAATAGCAGAGAGAGCCCTCTACTGCATCACTTCTCACCCTGATTCATCTCACCAGCTCATTAAGCCTTTCCTCAGTTCAACCAGGTGTGTCAAAGATGAAACAAAAATGAAACGAGTTCCCCAAGGACCTCTCATTCAAACCCACTTTAAACCCAACATAGCCTTTTGGAGAGATGAAGCTTGTGAAAACACATGCTGGTGGTGTGTTCCCTCAAACCAGGGGTCAGGAAGGTCTAGTCGGTCATCATGTCGGCTCCTTCTCCTCCAGTGGCATCATTGAGACTCAGGTCTTCCAGCATCTCTGCCAGAGAGATCCGAGGAGCTCCCTCTTCATCTGTGTCGCTCTCCACAGGAATCTTGGAAACATCTGGAAGTGCAAACAGAACATGTCCATAATAATGTTAGGTCAAATTTTAAGGCAGTGGTTCCCAAACTTTCTCTGCAGGGTCCCCCTTTTTTAGATAAGAACATAAATGAGACCCCCCCCCCCCACCCTACTAATAATAATCATAAAACATTTTTGGAGTACTGGTGTAGCTGGTGGAGTGTTACTGCTTTATAAGACCAATAAGATCCTTTGTGTTGAAAATCCCTGTATGGTGAATCTCTGTGAAAGCTGATTCGACTCACCCCTGAAGATGTTGACGTTCTTCCTCAATGCCTCATCCTCCTCAAGATCCTCCAAGAAGTCTTGATATTGCCTAAAAATCCAGCAAAATATATGAAATATATGAAAAAAAATATGTTGAACTACCCGCAACACATAAAGAAAATTGGTTCAAATTAAAGTGGTCTAGACCAACAAAATGTATTGGCTGTGTTTCTATGGACATCAAAATGAACATATGAAAATAAGATTTTTTACTGTATTGAATCAAACTGTCTCTCTGGAAAACTTTTCATGCACAAAAAAGTTATATAAACCTTTTATGGAGAAAGGTACATGGAAAAAAAAAAATTGTTCAACATCCAGGGACACCTTTTCCCACAACCTGCTTCCAGTCCACCCTGATGCCTCTTTGTCTCTTTACCTCTCATCATCCGAGTCCATCCCCTCTCTGTCTCTGTCCAGCTCCTTCAGCTTCCAGTTCCTGCGCTTTATCCTCTTTGTCCGGTCGTAACTCTTTTTAATCAGGACCTGAATACACAAACAAACAAACCAGAAAAATGAAAGGCCTTAAATAGAAACATATACAGGGCTGTCCAAAAGTCTTAAACAACCCATAATTTCTTCAACTTCTGCTTAAAAGAGTCAGACTGTCTCAGGGTTCCCACACCTTGGTTAACATCAAATTCAAAGGACCTTTCTAGGACCACACGCGGCCACATTTACCTACAGCTACTTGGCCCCTGATATAATTTTACAAATATAATTTTAAGGTCACAATAAATGTTGTTAAATGTAAATGCTAATATTTTGGGTAAATGCATCAGTTGATTGATGTATTAAATGGTGTCCAAGGTAGTTGTGAACCT
>JBBPCY010073065.1:0-10573 GCA_037974405.1 Brachyalestes nurse
GTGTTTATTGGTTTATAATTTTGTGGTAAAGAAAAGGTGTCTCCAAACAAAATGGCGCCTCAGAATTTCTCCTCTCCGCAAATGAATCGTGATACGAACCGAATCGTGAGTCAAAAATCGCGAAACGAACCGAATCGTGGGTTTGGTGTCGTTACAGCCCTAGTATATATATACACACACACACACACCAAAATGTTTTTCATCACATCTTCTACACAAGTCACCGGACATTAATAACATTTGGTATATTGCATCCTAAAAAATTTTACTTATTTAAAGGTTTGGTTGCCATGGATACGTGCTATTGTAGATGATAGTTTGTAAACAAGCTTGTCACTTGCAAAGTGTGCTAATCAAAATGGTTTTCAGTCCAGAAGACCGAATTCTGCTAAAGGGTTACAGCAGTCGTTGACTGCTAAGAGTTCCCACAGGAAGAAACCTTTACTGAAATTACTTTTTCATAGTTTGTTGACAAATGCAAATAGCTTTGAATGGTGATATCATTTTATTTACAACAAGACAAGAAGACTTAAGTTCAGCAAAGTAGTGTTGAGATACTGTTTGGTTAATGTGAGTAATTTATAACATTTTTGGGGGCAAATTTATCACAGAAACTATGTACCAAACATCATGTAAATCACAGTATAGATAGATAGATAGATATAGAAATAGATATATATATATAGATGTGTGTGTGTGCGCCGTGTGTGAATAGCCTTTGGTGATGAAGCAAAGCCCCTGGCATTTGATTTGAGCATGATCTGTTTGATCCAGGAGAAATGCTTCCTAATCTGTCGTCCCGAATGTGTTATTTTCCTCTGAAAGCAGAAAAAAGGAAAGCCCAGAGTGTTTCGGCCATTACTGTACTGTGAATATCACTGTTAGAATAGAGGCCTGTGTGTTTCAGTAAGTCAGGACTATTGACATGATGAGGGGTCATGAAGGGAGTTTCTGTTTTACCCAGTGCTTGCTGTCCTCTAAGACTCTTTTTTTCTGTTCCTTCTGTATCTGTGCGCCTCTCGATGAAGCACGACCAGCCGCTAATAATAGCTCTCCATAAAGAGCAACTTCTTTCAGGAGCTTACCACACTGGCTCTCTTTCCGTGCGGTCATAAGGTGCTGAGGAAGACTCAGAAACGTTACTGAATCACAAGTTCAGGCCTCGCAGGTCCCGGAAAGGGGCTCGTGGCTATAACCTACTTCATCTCTGCAGATTTACTGTGAGTTGGACATGTCTGCGCCCTCGCTGTTCTGGCTGTTCTGGCTGTTCGCGTTTCATCTTATCCGGGTCAGGGTTTTCACGAGACTGGTGCTTAAACTCAAGCACATTTTTAATCATCTTTGCAGATGTTCTCTGCAGGCTCTGCACAGAGCGACTGGAAGGTATTTCATAATCTCTTCAAACCAGGCTTTGCACAGTCTGAGGTCTGAGGAGAAGTGTGAATGGATTAGGCCTGACTTCAGTCTTAGACCTTTCTACAATATGTAAGCTAGGTCTGGGCATTTCACTGGGACAGTCTTGGGATACCGTGGTGCTGATGGCACTGGCTGATGAAACAAGTTAAAAGAAGTTTTTAATAGAGTGAAGAGATGGATTCAGTGTGGATTGCTCATTTCTCATCATTTTAATGGTTTCATGCTGTAAAACACGCCTTTCATGCAGTTTTCTGCCTGCCCCTTTCTGCAGCTTGTTTTTCTTTTGGAAGTCTTCTTGGGCTTGGTGCTGTGATCTAGCCTCTGTATTTTTCAGACCCTGTTTTTCATTCGCCGTGTCAAAATATTAGCATTAGCAAAACACTTTCTACCAAAACACAGAAAAGCGGTGTGTTGTTGTCCCAAGAGAAGAAGCCGTGCAGGGTTAGGATGGGTTGGAGATATTTTACGTGACCAGATTGTGTAGCAGTCTCACTAAAGACCACGCTTTTTTGGGTATCAGGTAGCTAGACTGGGGTATTTCATAAAGCAAGACTTCTCACTTAGCTTCAGCGTTTAAAAGGGAATTAAAAGGGAAGTAACTTACATTGTAGAGTAACCTACTGATTGGTATTTCTTTACATTGGTAACAATAAGAAAGAAAATTTTTATGTGTTCTGCCCTGGATGTAGTTGCATTGCTCTCAACTGTAATAGAAAATATGGTAGTTTGAACTGTAATGAAATGGATCAAGCCATGTTGAATAACTTTGCGCCCTAACCATTGAATTTTACAGTTTTGTGCACTAGTGGAAGTCCCCATTAAATTCTATACATTAGAAGGTTTTCTAGCTCTCCTCTTATTTGACACACCTTAAATTATTTAGCAAACTTTGAAATCACACTTTTTGAAATACCCTGCTTGGATCATCTTGGTTTTAGAACTTTGTATTGCTTCGTAGAAATCACTTTCAAATGTGTACGTTCGTAGAAGAAGATATCTGATCTGTTTTCTGACACTGCAGTGGGCAGTATGTTTGGAGGCAGAGTGAAACAAGACTCTCGCTCTTGTTCCCTGTCAACGGGACGTTATTGTTATTGTTATACAGTTTTATTTCAAGGAAACAAAGCCAATCAAAAAAGGTTTCTCAAATTACCCCTTATTGGCGTTTTTGTTTTTTAAAAACGCTGCTGTTTCCCCCTCGTTGTGTTTTTGAACCCTCATGGACAAGGGTATTTTTTTTTTTTGCTGATGGGGTCAGCAGGTAAGCTCCTCAGACTTAACCAGCTCTCTTGGAGAAAGCTGGCAGAAGATCAAGAATAACATTAGTGCAAGGGACACTCCCCTCACACACAGGCGCACTCAGAGCTAGCGAGCGTCTCAGAGCTTCTCGCTCCCTGTCTGCCGGCTTGTTTGCTTTGGAAAGGTCTGGGCCGCCCGCTTCCATCTGTCTACCTGCCCTTGATGAGCTGATGTCATCACCAGCTTTGTCCCGAGGTGCGTTGCATTTTTGTTGTTGTTTTTGCCGGAATTTTCACTGTTTATTATTTTGTGCTATTTTTGAGGGGGATAATGGCTTGACACTAAAATGGCTATTGAATTGTAACCGGTAGCCTCCATTTAGCATGATGTGGCACAAATTGGTGAACTTTATCATTTACTTTGGTCGTCACTCCTATTTTCATGGAAGTTTAATTGGTATTAATTATCCATCACCTCATGAAGCTCTCTGTCTGAGCTTCTTCTCAAACAGCTGATGCTCAGGCCGGAGACAGATGAGCACCCCACCGCCTCTGACATCGATCATACACACACACACGAGGCAGCAAAGCTTTGTTAAAGGCCATTTAAAAAATTTAACAGCGATGGCTTTGCTAATCCAGACGTCTCTCCGCGCACTGCTGGGCCGAGCCAGATGTCTTCTGCTGCCTGCCGATGAGGTCATGTCACATTGAAGTTAACCACAGCAGTCCGTTCATGGCCACATACACTTTCAGAGGGAAGAATGAGGGCAGTCACTGTCGATCTAGAATGTTAATGCATGCTCTTATGGCTGGATGGATGCAGATGATGCCGATGCTTTCAGACCGAGTTGCAGCTGGGGCGCCACACTTCTCCACACATCTTATGATCTTGAAGTTGCAGCTCAACAGGGAGGTTTGCAATGAACTTTGCTGCTGTTTTAGAGCCTGTTTGATTTTTTTTAATCAACTTCAGTACATGACAAGGCTACTAGTTCATTCATAGGACGCTCAGAGGTGACGCTGACACTAATAGTATGTTTACAAACAAGCCTAATTGACTCTATAGCCTCAGCTTCTCTCTGTCTCTTTCTTATCCCTTCTCCATAGCTTCAGTTAGAACTGCCTTCTAATTGTTTCTTTTCCTTCCTCATCCCTTTCTCTTTCTTTCTGTTTCACTCTCTTTCTTTCTGTTTCACTCCATACTGCTAACAGTTTTCTAGAATGTTGACTAAGCCCCCTTCACTTTCTCACTCTCTCTCTCTCTCTTTCTCTCTTTTCTTTCTCTTTCTCTCACGTTTACTTCCACTCTCTCTCTGCAGTAAATGGCAATACGTATTTGCATTTGGTCTGATGGGAATTGCTCACTTCCTGCTTTTCTGGACCTGCTACCTGCGGAAATGTACCTTATTTCAGTCAAAACGAACTGCAGAATGTTCACCCGCAAAACAAAGGCCGCGGGTGTGTTACATTCGAGGTGGACATGAATAGTTAACCGGTTAAGCAGAAAATCTAATCCTGTTGCAGTTCCAGTGCAGCACTTGCATTGGGCTGAGACTCATAAAGGATGCTTTGTGTGCTTCCAGTGTACAGGGAAGGCTCTTTTTTCCCAAGGACAAAATTCAGTCGAGTCTGAAACTCCCACGACTATATGCAGATATGTGTGCTTGTAGGAGGGAGAGTCTGCATGAGAGAGGGCGAGAGGGGATAGGGAAGATAGAGGCCCATAAAGTCCTCTTGTATCCCCCATATTCAGTCAGAGGTAAAGAAGACTTAAGCTTAAGGTTCAGTCTACAAAGGTTGAACGAACCTCATCAGACAGACGGGAGTGTGTATCAGAGACTGCCAGCTCTACCACATTTTAGCACTCGGGCCCTCCCTCACACACAGATGCATGAATACTGGAATTTTCCATCACGTTTCTGTGGAAGGGTTGTGTGTTGGGCAACAGGAGTGTGTACCTGCTGGAGCAGAGGGAGCAATCCTCTCACTGAAACTCAGCAGCCTGACAAACACAGCCCCTCTTTAGCGTTCTCATCAAAGTACCCAGGCTAGAATGCTTGAATGCTGATGCTAACATGATGGTCACAAATATGTCACACATGAGTATAGAGATGGCTAATTAGCACAGCTAGGACAATAGAATATATTATACCATGTTGGATTGTACTGTTGTATCATGGCTAGAATGTTAGCTTGCAGCTAATGTGTTAGCCTAGGACACAAGAGACTAGCTTGTGGCTTCAGCAGTGAACATAAAGCACAACTTTTGTTTTAGATATTGTAGATGTCTGTGTTGAGAAACTCCCCTTGTTGGACTGAATTGTTCAGAAGCCACTTTTTCCCCTTTTCCTCAAACCAGATCTTCATGTTTCCACAGCCGAAGAACCAACTCTCAGGCAGAAAAAAGAGTGGCACTGAGATTCTGCATATGTCAGAGGCTAGGAGCTGAATTACTGGGACCAAAAAAAAAAACAACTAAAACTTTGTGATCCCCGCCCACCCCCTCTTTTTTTTTAAACAAAGCTAGTGAAGTGTGTAGTCCATCAAAGAAGAAAGACGAAGCTTCAGTATGGTTGTGAAATCGAAGCAGCAGATTTGTTATTGTTGCGCTAGCCGCTAGTGTTGCTGGGAAAGCAAAGACAGACGTCTACAGTGACGGAATTATGTGGGTCTATGGTGGCTCTCTGGCAGGAAAAGCAAAACAGTTTGGAAGTTGAACCCACTGAGAGCCAACACAAGCATCAGCCCATAGTACCCAATTTTCTTTGGTTCAAAGGGCTTATTTTGGCTTCAGATTGACTACTGACTCTGGCTAGCTAGCAATGGCATAAGCAAGCTGACACAGTTCCAAATACGTGTTTTCCAATCAAATGTTCCTTCAGTTTTTTGCTTTGGCTCATTTGGCAGTGTAAGCCATTGTAGGTAAGCCATTGTGACAAGATTCTTGTTATTTTCTTCGTCTTTGTTAACCATGTGTCTTAGTAGTTCTTCGGTATGTACCCTCTCATAATGCTAAGACATCAAGCTAGCAGACTGTTATCTTAGCTTTTTATTAGTATCTGATATCAGTTGTAGTTTAAATATGACATTTGTGCAAGTGGCCTATTTTTTCAGTTTTAAAGTAACCCTTTCTATAACGTTCAGGGTCCATTAGTGAGGGCCACATGTGTCCAGTTGTAGAGAATATAAAATTCTATTTATCATGTTAACAGCAACAATGTTTGACTGGCATTTCTTCATCTAGCTGTATTTTATGGCTTGAAGGATTTCAGCTAGGCTTTGTCAAGCAATGATTATGAAGGTCTCAGAAACATTTAACAGAACGCAGGACAACAGTGATAGCACACTTTCTTTGCTCTTTTTAAATGACGTGCAACAGTTTTTCATAATTGTTGTTGAATTAGTTGTCTCTGGATCCATACATAAGTGAGTCCTCCATGATATGGTGAGTTCTTTCCCTCTCAGAGATAGATTTGTAGATCATGTTTTCACTAAGAGCCTCACCAGCGTACATGATCCCCTCCACGTCAGACTTCACCAGACCGAAGCTGAGTGTAATCCAACACCCCGTACACCACTCTGGGCTGGGGCCACAATCAACACCCCCTCCACGCCTCACTCAGGCCCAGAACCTGCCTTCTCGCTCCCTCCGCCTTCTGTGGACGTTGCCTGGCAGGGTTACTGCTGTCAGGGTCACCTCTGATTAGCCGGTGTAAAATTCTGCCCCGTGTATTATACAACCACCTGGCATCCACAGCATGGGCATCCTTGCTTGAGTACAAGTCCTGAAAGGGAGAGGAGAATGAAATTAGCAGTGTTGGAAATGCAGTTAGCAGTCAGTTAACTACTGAAAGCTCAGTGGACAAACTAAATAAAGATCAGAGTGACCACCCTGGCCTACATTTCAGTCCGGAGAACTGAAGACTTATCTTGAATAAACAAAACTGTTCTGTATTTTAATGACCATGGCAAGAAAATGAGCATCTTATTAATTTTTTTAGATAAAAACATTATAATTTAAACTATTGATCAGGGGTTAAGTGGTTTGTAATGTGTTTTTTGTAATGTTATTACTATTTTCTGCAAGCCATAACAGTTTAAAATTTGTAATCATGTTACAGTTACTGTTATGCATTTAAAACTTTCTACAGGCAAGTTACATTTTGTAGTGCAAGCTTGTAAAAAAAAAATTCTGCTGCCATAAAAATATACTCTCCCCTTCTCACTTTACTGTGGCAGTTGATTCCATCTAGTACTTTTTGCCATTAAAACATAATATGCAGTTTTTCCAGTCAGTTTGTCGCCTCAGGTTTCTAATTTACATAGTCCTCTGTTTTTGGGCCTCACGTGCACCAAACCCTAAAAGGCATAATTATAAAGTTATACTCGATAAAACCGTCTCAGTTGCGACCTCGTGTGCACACGCAAAATCTCTCCTACGCACGTGTTAGGCTGTTTAAACGTTGAAGGCAGACAGATGATGATAAACTGCAGAGTCTGTTGTTTTCATTGGCGGAGGGATTTTCTGTTTTTATGTGAACCCTTAGATCTTAACCCTTTCCAGGCTACAATAAAGCTTTTTATCTTTCGCATACTGATGTATTTGGATCGTGTTATCATTTCTGACCTTACCACAGAACCCGGATTGCGCTCGGCGTGAGCTGTGACACTCAGTAAACACTCCTAGAGTAGTTATTCAAGAGCGCACATAAACTGAACAAGAAAATGGTAATGCTTTAGGCGTGGGACCGATTCATGCGATAGTGTAAAGAAATGTCAATGTAAATTGACAGATGTAAATTGTAATTGACAAATGTAAATGTGTGTACCTTAAAATAAAGTCACTTTCACTCTAAACCTAGAACTTAGTCCTGCTGGATGTGGGTCTGAACAGTACTTTTCCTCCAAGATTGCGTGTTACACACGAACGTAGACGAGACATTGTGAGAAATTTGATTTCCAACAACCTTTTGGTCCTTGGAGTCACGTTTTTCAGCTAGTTTTTTGTGCATGGATCACTCCAGCTACAGGGGAATCTGCTGTAAACATTGCTTTCAGGGAGCGAGGCTGACCCGAGGCGTTCCCTGCACAGAATTAGGACGATCATGCCCATGCAGTCCAGGGACGACAGGCTTATTTTAGCTCAGTAAGCTGGCTTCCACCTTCCTGGGGAGATAAACGTAGAAGCATAGGTCACTGACACCCACTGCATAGTGTTTGTTTGTTTGTTTTGTATTGTTTGTTTTTTTTTCAGGACTCTGTGGAATAAACTGACAAGAGGTCTTCGATAGTCTTTGATGGAAAGAGGCCCATTTTTGTCCCTAAACATTTACATGATCAACGGCGTCCTCTTTGGAGGTCTTTCCTGATCTTACGTAATTGGGCTGCCTCTAAAATTCTGACGCGTCTGAATATCTGCAGTTTTGCATTTCACTGCAGCATGCAGGCAAATACAGTGCAGGTTTATTTTACTGTACAGGCTCTCCTCTCTAAGGGCCTTTTTTGAATAAGTAAACAAACCACCTGTACTCTTCCCAATGCCTAGTCTGCAGCATCGCTAATAACAACCTGGCCCGCCACCTGAAGCTACACTGTGTGGCTAGAAAGACCGAAAATGACCCAAATCCTCCTGTTGTCACTGAGCTGAAGGAGAAAGCTAAAGTAATTCAGGTTTTTTTTTTTTTAAATCCTGCTAATTCCTAATTATAGAGATTTAAAGCCCGTTAATTAAAGCCACTGTTGTCGTCAAAGCAGGTCCTTGTATCTCCACTTTTAACTTTCCTTCTCAGGGGAGGGGAAAAAACTTTTTCAACTTAGTAACAATCTACTGGTTCAGTAGATTGCCTCTAAGGGTCTCTTATACCCCGTTAGCTTCATTCCATTTGGGAGCGAACTGCACTGAGCAAGTCCTCATGGGACCACAACTGAAGAAACTTAGGCTTACAGACTAACAGCATTTTTAATTAGGTTTAATTGCAGGTGCCAGGTGGAAGCTTAAGATCATTTGCATGTGAAACATCATACCAGCAGAATCGTTCTAATGCCACTGAAATATCTGAAATGGCTTGACAGAGGTTTCATTAGAGGCATGTTTTTTAAAAAGCCTCTGATGAGGAGCCCTTTTATATTTTATATGATGGACACTGCAAAAATAAAAGCTTGGAAAGTGGAATAATCAGTATAACAAGTATTTCCCATTATAAGGAATATTATTATCTAACCGGTGGTTTCCCCTGGTAACATTTCTCCATGGCGGCCCACCACACTTAAATCTGGTATTAGTGGGGCTTTAGGTGCCAAAAACAGTGGTTACACTGCCTTTAAGATTGAAATATGTAAATTAGCTCTGTAATGACTGGCTGTCCTGTATTGTGCAATGTTCAAAAAGCTGAGATCTGTGAGTGTATTGGTTTTCATGACCTTGCAATGTCAGTAACTTCGTCAGGGACTGTTTCTTGCAGCGTAGTTTTTGAATATGGACTGGGGAGTTTTTGCGTGCTGCATCAGATTCTTTCATTTTAAAAAAGTGAGGAAAGAGATGGGTTCTGTGAAATGGGCTCTTTTAATAATTTTGTCTGGTGAAATTGCAGAATTTTTGCATTCTGAGGTCTTCGGTCTTGAAACAAGCAAAATGATCGGCCTAGATTAATGCATGTTTGAAAAATGTAGTAAAATTATTATTATTATTATTATTATTATTATTATTATTATTATTATTATCTTAGAAGGATAAATGTCATATATGCCAAGATGACATTTGTTGCCAGTTTTGCCACGTGATAGTGAAGAAAAACTTCCTAGGCCTCCACTGACTCACTGGGTATTTGTTCCAAATGCCTCTGTATGTCTTTGCTCTGTATTTTAAGAACATTACATTTTTAGTCCGTACCCAGTAGCTTTTTCACTGGCCGGGAGAAAAAGCCATTTTTGAGAGACACATTGTCTAAATTTGTCGTGGTTGGGGAGACAGATGCTTTCCGTGAAGCTGTATGTCTCCAGAGAAAAAGAGTGCACATGTTTCTCTCTCTCTCTCTCTCACTCTCCCTCCTTCAGAGTGTTGTACACCACTCAATCAGGGCGTCTATTATTAGATCATGGCTGCCCTTTGAATGATATAAGAGCGGAGGCTGAGCCAGCAGTGTGCCTGGGTCAGACTTTATTTTCTGACATAACTGCCAAGAACCTTCCCTGAATCATGTGAAGGTGGTGAAGACCTGAGGAAAGGGTGGGAGTGAATGACCTCTAGCTAGATAACAGTTATTGCAGCTCATGAATGCTGCTACCCACGTGCCTGAATGCTTACTTCAAACATTTTTCAAGCCTACCTGGCCCCATAAATGCTCCACAGCTTTTGGTGGCAGTGTGAGATCCTATGTTAAATCTCGTACTGAAATTCACAGTTGCACTGTGCTTGCCTTTTATGTGTGGACCTTGAGACATTATATAGGGCTTCAAGGCTGCATGGAGGCCTGGGTTCTACTCAACACATCCTCGACTCAGCGGTTTCGTACTTGGCACAAGTCCAAGCTCAGGATAGATTCTGGGCTTGTCCTGGGGGTCCTTCTCTATCAAGCTGGAGAATGCCTTCCAAACTGTGGATCAGTTGTGCAATGTCACTTTAGTGGTGCACAATTTGTCCTTTTATTGTAATCTTGATGAGCTTCAGTTATTGCTGCTTTACTCAGTGTAATGTATTTGTAAAGATTATCTTACTTTATTGAATTCTTTTACTTCACCAATGTTAAATCATTCATGCCACAGATGATTACCAACAAACAATGTACACAAGTCAGTACACAACCGTTTAAACTATTTAAATTTATAGTATTTGGCAGTCTTACAGTCTTACAGTCATTAGTTACAGGGACAGTCTTACAGTCATTAGTTACAGAGACAGTCTTACAGTCATTAGTTAC
>JBBPCY010073066.1:0-10572 GCA_037974405.1 Brachyalestes nurse
CCTTCGAGTGAGAGCCGATCCCCACTTTTTATCAACACACAAAGCATTCATATTTGCCAAGTTGGGCTAAAATATGATGATCCAGATGATGATAATAAACTAAGAGCCGTTTGGGAGCCAAAAGAGCCGGCTCTTCTTTGGGAGCCATGTCACAAGAGCTGGCTCTCTAAAAAGAGCCGAACTACTCATCACTATACTGCGAACGTACAGCGTGAACTGTGTTCAGTCTCACAAGAGTGAAGGTCACTCACGGTTGCATTCATAATTTGTAAACCGGCTCGTTCAGCTCGGCGTTCACGAAAAATAGGAACGTGTTCAATGAACGCCGTTCAATGAACGCCGTTCATTGAACGCGGTCGGGCACAACACTGGCTGTCAGTGTGCATAGAGGAAGCCGAACACTGTTCATTTGTAAACATGGAGCGTGTCTCAGTATCTGCTGTGAGCCAATAAAGTCTCATCACACAGATGTCCTTGTGATGGTACTGGTTTCTCAATAACTGTTCAATACCCAGAAGAATATGATCTCTTTCTTTCTCTCTCTCTCCTTTAGCCACAAGAATCCTGCACCAAAGAGGTGTGTACACATGTATAGACACATATTTATACATTCATACATATACACAAAAATATACACACATACACACACAAATATACACACATATACAAACCCAAATTCACACAATTTTACACATACACTCATTTACATATACACACATACAGGCACTCACTTACTCATGCATGCTCAGTAACTCTGACCAGCAGAGATCCTCCTTAGTGCTGTTCAGCTGCTCGTGTAAAATGCCCGAGCAACTG
Organism: Brachyalestes nurse; assembly: GCA_037974405.1. Lineage (NCBI taxonomy): Eukaryota > Metazoa > Chordata > Actinopteri > Characiformes > Alestidae > Brachyalestes > Brachyalestes nurse. The sequence continues at coordinate 817 of JBBPCY010073066.1, forward strand.
CTTGAGCCACGAAGCTCTGGTTTTACAGCCCCAGATTTTACTGCTGTTCTTCCAACGCAACTGCAGGCTGCATATAATGCTAATACACTTTAACACACCAGCCTCCAGGAGCACAGCTACACAGCATACTGCATGATTACTCACATGAAACTGGGAATGTCAGCAATGGAAATGAAGTACAGACCTGTGCAAAAGTCTTATTTCTTTCTATTTTCCGTTGATTCACCTTATTGGCGTAAAAATAATATTTTATGCCTGTCAAACTATCACATCTTTGGCGTATTAAGGAAAAGAGTCTCTGAAAGTGTTGTAGGAAGACTGTAGAACTGTTCCTCAAGCACAAGAAATTCTGGATCTTTCAAAGCAAAATTCGAATGAGAGGTTCCTTCAAGACTTTTGAACAGTGCTGTACACATTTACCAGACGCTTTCATCCAAAGCGACATTGATTCCCTAACTACAGGGGACAGCCTCCCTGAAGCAATTTGGGGTTGGGGCTCTTGCTCAGGAGGCCAGTGGGGACATGATGAAGGTAGGATTCGAACCCAGAGACAAGAAGCCAACCACTAGACCACCACCACTTCTGCTATAGTAGCTGGTGCATACGATTCTATGAATAAAAGACATTAGTGTAGCATATTTGCATCATGTAGGGGCTCTTTAAACTTTGGAGAGATTAATCACACCTGAAAAATTCGCAGAAAAATGTTATATACATAAAACCCTTTTGCCCAAAACAAATCTGATTTGCACTAAAATCCCCACTGCGCAAAACAATTTTCTGGGAACCAAATAGTTCGTACATTACACACGCATAAAGACATGGTTTAAGACATCTGATTAAGATGGATGGCCTAGTGGTTAGGGCGTTGGCCCTGTAATCAGAAGGTTGGGGGTTCGATCCCAACTGCTAGTGTCACCTTTGAACAAGGTACCACTGCTCACCGGGCGGCAGTCCATTGGTGAATGAGTTAAACTGCAGAGAAAGATTTTCACATTGTGCTGCGGTGTGTTCACACGTGACTAATAAATAAAATAAAAAAACAGCTCTTTACAGCACCACCAAGAACTTTACTGTTTCCCCATGTAGAACCAATTTCCCATTCCTCCATTTTATGTTGAACCCCTGTTTGGCTAAAAGTGTAACAAATTGTTTAAAGTAACCATTTTCTTCACGTATTAGTTTATATGTGTAAATGTGCAGATGGACTTGTGACCTTCACCAAAGTCTAGGTGTGAAATCAGCACAGGATGACGCAGAAGGATGACGTTCTCGTCGATGCAGCACTAAGTGACTTCAAGCGTCCTGTAGGTGGCAGCAAAGTACCCAAGAAGGAACGATGGGAGAAAGGCTTTGCAGATACTTCTAGAGCAGCTTTCTCCAACCTGTTTTGCGCCACGGATCGGAATTATGTAAAACAATATTTTTTACGGACCGGTATAGATTTCAACTAAAAACAAAGTTCTATCTTTAACGGTCACCGCCAAACAAATAAACCGTCCACTGAGATGTGAGCACATGTGAATGCAAGAAGACCAATACGTCCAGATCTTTTCAATCCAATACCTTTATCTGATCAGTCATTTATTAAGTTAACTCAGGAGCTGCTGAAGGAACTGAACACATCCATACGATGGAGCTCCGAGAAGATCAGGTACCAGACCTGTGTCCTTGTTCTTCCAACCAACATCTTCACAGTTTCACTGAACACACGACATATGTATATTAGTTATATGTAAACATTGTAAATGTTAATATCACAATCTATACCGTCTATGTAACTATGTCAATCCTGCTCTAAAAGCAGCTCATTTTGGAATTTGTTGTTTTTGTGATGTTATAAAAACCCATCTTATTAGCATGCAATTGCCTGTTTAGCTGACAGCAGTTTGACCCTGCTCAAGTTAAAAGTTAAAGGAGGCCTAATACATGGCAGTCAATCAGAACAGAGTTAATTTACATATATCTTAAAGGCACAGTAAACAGCCCATTCAATTCTAAGGGACAAAAAGAGATTTTAAACATGAAAAATGAAAAAAAAAAACATTCAAACCCTAAAATACATGAAAAATGTGGGTTATGGGCCCTTTAAGTCCTCAAGAATATATCAGAGGGTAAACATGACTGCAACATCAAATAAATGTGTTAAATGTTATTATTATCAGCTATTACAGGTGTTTAGGTCATTATTGATTATTATCATAGATGTTCTCTCATTTAATGAAGTGTTACAGAAGAGAGTTTAAAAGCCAAACAGGTGAATTTACAGTGTTTAAGTGCAGGAGATGGGCTCAGGCTGTATTACCTCACTCTCAGATAAATCCATGCCAGCAGCGGACATGTCGTTATCATTAATTAAGAGAGATGGTTCAATTAGGTGGAAGAATTACAGGTCAGACTGCGAGGTCATCAGTCAGCCATCTGCGCTGAAAAAGTCAGTTCAACATCAGCTTTAAAAAGGCATTTCAGCCCAAGTTTTTTTTTTTTACATATTGTAGAAAAGATGGTAATAAGGTCTTAAATCCTGTGTTAAAGCAATTATACACTTTCAGAATATTCCAAATTTACAGAGAAGGATGTATTTAGTATTTTTTTCCTGTTGATGCCTTTATTCTGCTTGCAAAACAAATTATGGACTCTGTTTCCCTACAGTCACGTTTTCCTGCTGTCTATCCCTCTCTGTCTCTCTCCCTCTATCTTTCCATTTCTCTCTGCAGCGTAGTTCTCTCTGTCTCTCTGTTTTTCTCCCTGTCGTTACCTCTCTCTCTCTCTCTTTCTCTCTCTCTCTTTCTGCACCAGTCTTTCATTAGAATTCTGATGCCATACCTCTGCAGCACTTTTCAAATGGAAGGCTGGGCATAATTTCCCTAAAATGCTGCTTTTTTATCACCTATTTCTCCTTCATCAGAGCAGCCCGGGGCGATTGATGGCTGACAGTGCCACTGACAGCACGGCGTTTTTATGGTCAGATTTACGGCCTATCTGCCGCTCGGCTCCTTTACAGCTCATGCTCACCAAAAATGCTTATTTCTCAGAGAAGAGTTAGGGGCGATGGCAGAGCCTGGAAATGTGTGTGTGTGTGTGTGTGTGTGTGTGTGTGTTTTGGGGCATTTTCAGGACAAAAACATCTTACTGTAATAAAAGAGACACTTTAATAAACACACCGCGCCTTCTTCACATAGTGGATCCTGATCCATCTCTTCCACAGGTAAGCATTACACACACACACACGGCCATCAACATGTAGGATTTACTGTAGGATCTTGCAGTAGTGGACAGGGTTCAGCATGGGCTCTCTGACTGGTCTGCAGCTACGCAGCCCCATACGCAGCAGGGGGCGCTGCACTGTGTGTTCTGACCCCTTTCTATCAGAGCAGCATAAACTTCTTCAGCAGTTTGTTCACTCCCCATGACCACCAATGAACCTCAGGTGTCCAGAACCCTGTTGCTGGTTCTCCTTTCTTGGAGCACTTTTGGTGGCATCTGACGAGGAAGCCCCCCAAGACCTGCAGTGTCGTAGATCATCCAGACATCATTAAGTTTAAGAACCCCTTTTGACAGGAGACACTTGAACCAGATCACCAATGTTCATAAATAAATAGATAAATAAATAAATAAATACTAAAAACATACAAATAAAAAAAATAAACAAACAAAACACTACAGTACAATGAAGAGTCCACAGCTGTCTTCAGTCAGAATGGATGTGGAGGGAGGAGAAGGAAAGGAATGCACTGTGTCAGTCCATTGTGCAGCAGTGCAGCTCTCTTAAGCAGTAAAGCAGGCTGTTAATGCATTCCAGACAGGCGGGTTTTTACTGTCGATGGTCTGAAAAAGCGACAGATGATAACATCTCTGCATCACAAACACTGTGATGAGTCTCTCAGCTGAATGTGTCTGGAACGTATATGAGCTTAAAGGCAAACAATTTCTGTTTAATCTGTTTCAAAAATGAAAAAAGTATTTATTATATTATCATTTAAGAATTAATGTTCCTTCCTTTCTTATGTGAATGTGCAAGATAGGTTGGTTGAGTTCAGCCAAGCACTATATATACACATAGTGCACAGTATGTCCATTCAGAAGTTCTGCACACATGGGTGAATATCCAGCAGCTCTTTGTTTTACATTGTTTGTGTGCTTGGATTCTGAATTTTATGTACACTATGTAGGTAGCAGGGAGCCATTTGGGACACATCCCTGCTGCTCGTCTGTGTTAATCATGCCCTCATCTGTGTGTCTGTCTTTCCTGTGCATCGATCAGACTTTAGTTCTGTGTTACCTGAGGCTTTTTTAAATATCAGATCCAGTGATTCTGGCTTGTATCGGACCGATATCAATACTGAGTATGAGACTGGTGCAGCCTTAAAGCAAATTTTTACCGTGTGCTGCAGTAGCAAGTATTCATTTTTAATAAGGGGTGTATTGGAGGAAGAATGGAGGGTTAGAGAAAGGTTATAGAATTTTGCCTTATTTATGGTGGTCTACCAGCACAAAGCTCTATAAACAGACCTCCAGAACTCCAGTCTGCGCTAACATGCATTCTTGTTGAGCATGAATTACTTGGGGAAAAACTGTTGCAGCTCATCAGTAAGGGCAGCATGGAGCTTCTTTAATATTGTGACAGAAAACATGGTGGTCTAGAGAAAGCTCCAGTTCCACAGGCTCATCCATTTGCTATGACCAAAACGCATTCCTGATGTGCATGTTCTCAGCTGAATGGATGCAGCCATAGTGAGGAGTGGTGGACTGGGACTCTGTTGATTAATCACCATTATTGCTTTCCTGGTAGTTGCCCAGAGTTACATCAATATAAAAGTGAGACGTGAGACGTGACCCGGTAACTCCTCCAATGACAAAGCAATCTGGACACACCATCAGGCAGCAATGCCAATAGGCATTTCTATTGTAGTTAAATACATTTAATTATATACTTATATGTATAATTGTATGGCATTATGTGTTTAAAATGGCTTTGTGGCTTTTAATGATTAGATGATTCATAAATGAATGAATGATATTTTTTTGTTTTATTGTCACATTTATTTTGATGTATAAGAACATGATCTAAAGTTCATAGATTTACATTTTAACAAGCAAATATAGGGACAAAATGTTGTATCCATATGCAGTGGGTAGCACCATTTCGGGTTTGAATCCAGGTCCTGGCCTTGTGTGTGGAGTTCACATGTTCTCCCAGTGGCGGTGTGGGTTTCCTCCAGACTCCCTGGTTTCCCCCAAAGTCCAAAGACATGCACATCAGGTGAACTGGGGTTTCTAAATTGACTCGGTGTGAGTGTGTGAGTGAATGGTCTGTGTGTGCGCCCTGTTGTGGACTGGTGCCTGCTCAGGCCCTGGATACCCATGACCCTAGCGTGGATTAAGTGGTTACAGAAAATGAGTGAATATTATATATCGCCTCTATTTAATTTTTTACATTTATGATAATATATAAATCACCAGTTGCCTCGTGTCCTCTGATCTCATGGAATTTGGACTCTCATTTTATGTTCAACATCATCCCATCGCATCTGCAAGGCATTCAGCACCTCAGTTCTAGTCACTTTCATGGCTGATGTTTAAACCTGAGTCTTTGCATCTGCACTATGCATTGCCTACTTTGGAAGACACTATTAATTTGTTTATGTAGAAAAGTAAGTTTTGTTTATTTTCCCTTTCTTTTGCAACTCCTTTTGTTTAGCTGGTGTTATCACATGCATTTTCACATCAAAGTCTGCTGAAGACTGAATCCCAGTGGCCTTTCTGGAAGTTCATTAAAAGTCCACATTACCCCCCCTGGTGGAACTGTAGAGCTGTGCAACCCTGTGGACATTCTTGGTAACATCTGTAGTTCTGAGAATATCTAAGATTTAGGCAGACAGTTGGAGAATTTGTCCATTTAGACAGAGGAGAGGCCACAAGCAGACATCAGGCAGATGGACGGCAAACATTAAGCAGGTGGTGCGTAGGACAGTCCAGAACCAGGCAGGAGATTAGAAAACTTTACTGCTCTTACAAACAAAGCCAGACATCATAGTCTTCCAGTCTGAGCTCCTACTGAGAGACCAGAACTGCAGGCAAAAAGAAGAACTCATGCTGAAGGAGCAAAACATAGACAATTTTAAAGCTTTCAGGAAAGACTGACATGTATCAGGAGACCCTCATGTCCTTTAGAGAAGGCCTAATTATTTAAATTATTTTTAATTGATAGAATCACAACTGTTGTATTTAAAATATATAATTGTTGTAGTAACACTCTTTTTTCTATTGTTTTAAAATTTGATCTGAAAACAAAAGAGATGAGACCTTATAACCATTGTTTCTGGATGTTTTTGGTTTTTGGATTTTTTTGATCCATTTAGATAAATAAGCCATTAACCTATAATGAAAAAAAATCAAACAAACTTTATATACACCCACTTTACCTTAGTGCCATAGAAATTGGCATCATTATAGAGGAATTTATTTAACTTCAAGCCCCGAATCTAAAACCATTTTGAATCATTTTGTAGTTTTGTGATATTTAGAGGGAATAACTGGATGTGTTTCTTTTCGCTTAATATAATAATTTACATCATATTTCCAGTACATTGTCTGTATTTATTGTTTTTTTTGTAGTGTACAGAACATAAAATGAATCTCAGTTGTCACAGAAGGAAATGTAAAGGCAGGAGGGAAGTTTAATTGATTTTTATGAAGTGGACCAGAGCCAATGATTTCCTCTGAGTAAAGGCAGCTGTTGTGGTGGTGGTGGTGGTGGGGGCGGGGGTTGGTAATTAACAAAGCCAAAAACATCATTAAAACAAGTCATGTCAAGTCAAGTCATTTTATTTATTGGGCACATTTAAACACAACAAGGTTGATCCCAAAATGCTTCACAACACATGATTAAAATACACATTGCAAAAAACAGAAGTAGAGAAATAAAATAAAATAGTGAAATAAAATAAAATAGAGAAATAAAATAAGAATAGATAAAAACATAACATAACCTGACATCACAAATTTGAGATTAATATTAAAATAACGCTCATAGTGTATCTAAAGCAATGGAGAAAAGGTGCGTCTTTAAATTGGATTTAAAACTATCAATGTTGGGAGAGGATCTGACATGTAAAGGAAGACAGCTTAGGGGCAGCAATAGAGAAAGCTCTGTCACCTTTGGATTTAAGGCGAGTGTGGGGTAATAACAGGAGAAGTTGTGAAGAAGACCTGAGGAACCTGGGAGCCGAATAAGGTGCAAGGAGATCAGAGATGTACTGAGGGGCCAAACCATTCAGAGCTTAAAAAACAAACAATATTGGCTTTAGCTTTGCAATGTTTCTCCAATGATAAAAACGACCTCTCACCACATTTGCCACCTGCATGTTAAAACTGAAAAGTCCATGAAATCACCAATATTTTTAACCTCATTTTGCAGATGTGCAGATAAGGGGCCAAGAGTAGGGATAATGCTTGAGGCTGAAATTGAGGGGCCAAAGATGACCACCTCAGTCTTACCATCATTTAGCTGCAGGAAATTTAATGTCATCCAGACAACCCAAGAGGATCAGGTAAGACTGGCAGGTAAAATTGAGTGTCATCTGCGTAGCAATGGTATGAAATGTTGTGCTTCTTAAAAATTGCCCCAAGGGGAAGCATGTATAAAGAGAACAGAACCAGGGGGACCCAGGATTCCATATTTAATAGGTGTGTACAAAGAAGAACAATTTCCAATCCTAACAGAAAAATCTATCTGTTAGGTAGGAGTGGAGCCATTTTAATACCTACCCCTTCAGACCAACATCTTCCTCTAATCTTTTTAAGAGGATGTCATGGTCAGTTGTCTCAAAAGCTGCATTAAGATCGAGCAGAACTAGACTAGCACAAGAACCAGTCAATAGCAGGATGTCATTTTGTACCCTTAAAAGAGCAGATTGTGTGCTGTGCATAGATCTAAAACCAGACTGAAATTTGTAAAAAATCCCGAAAGTATTCAAATAAGAAGAAATCTGGTTAAAAACAACTTTTTCTAGAATCTTTGACAAGTAAGGCAGCTTAGAGATATGCCGATAATTATTAAGGTTGTCAGGGTCTAGTGAGGGTTTCTTGAGGAGTGGCTGAACAATGGCATGTTTGAAGCTCAAACACATACAGACTGTGCTTAAAAACACTGGCAAAACATTAAATGGTTTTCTCTGAGATACATTTATATTTTTTACATTATAACCAAACCTCTAGCAAGTTTCACGACATTAAAGAATCTCCAGCCTAGGAAGCTTCCAAACCACATTTTCAAACTCCCAAATCCCAAAGGGCTAATTATTTCAAGAATCATGTTTGTTTTATCTAAACTATGTTATAATTGCTGAAAATCCCTTTTATTCACTGTTTTCAGTGTTTTGGACTGAAGACAAAAGAGTTTAGATTTTAAAACAGAAAACTGTCCAGTCCAAAATGTTGGGATGTTTTTGGATGTATTTGGGTAAATGTGGCCAAGCTATCTCCCCTATCGACCTTTAGATCCAAAAGCTATTGGAACTAGGCCCTTACCAACACCTCCTGACTAATTTCACATCACTTTTGCATTTATTTTTAACTGTGTGTATGAGTGCACATAGAAATATATTGTTTGTGTTAAGGAGAGGTAAAAAGGTATGTGTGGTGTGTTTAAGTGTGCTCAAGGCTCATGGCAGGTATGGGAAAGGTGAGCTTAAAAATGCATTTGTGTCCTTGCAACAGGAGCTGAGCAGTATATCTTGGACAGGGTAGTGGATCAGATGGGCGATCAAATGCTAATCATTCCCTTTTGGCCCCCCGAGTATAAAGCTGTCATTAATTTTGTGGAATTACATCAAATCCAGAACATTCTTCATGCAGCCTGCAGCTCAGAGACAGTTATACGACGAGCAGTGCTGCACTAAACAGATGGGGCGGTTTAGCTTTGCATACTAACTACCTTCATCCCTCACTGCCACTCTCCATCCTCCCTTCTCTCTAACAGCCTTGCGTCGGACTCACTCTCTCTGCTTTTGGTCACATTGAATATTTATGCATGTTCATTGTCTCTTGGTTTTCTTCTGGTCAGATCTTACATTGTTTCTGTGAAGCTTTTCTCATCTCAATAGACCCATGAAGTCAAATGACAGTATGCCCAAATAACGCTGTTTTGTCTATGGATAAATAAATAAACTATATTAAGCAAAATTATGTGTTCAAGATGGAAACAGAAAGGTTCAGGGTGGGCTTGGTGTGAAACTGTTTGGTGTGAAACAAAATTGTTCACAGTGGTGGTGAATAGAACCAGACGTCTGCCTCTAAAATCTTCCTCACACAAAGTTATTCCATCAAATGGTTCTGGTTGCACCGCATGATGTTTTGAGAATATTTTGATCCTAAAACTAAACCCATTCATGGTGGAGGGATATGGGCACCGTGAGGCAAAATAGTCCCAAAAGAAAAATGATTTAGTTCAGATTCATTATATATATATAAACACTCAGAGACACATGGAGCTTCACTGGGGGGATAGAGAATAAAACGGCTGGATTTGTGTTGGACACGTCTGGTTCCATTCACCAACACTGGAAAGTAGGGGTGTAACGGTACACAGATGTCACGGTTCGGTACGGGCCTCAGTTTTGGGGTCACGGTTTGGTACAGTTCGGTACAGCGATATTTAAGTAACAAAAAATTCTGAAGGCTTGGTTTGTTTTTGTTTATTTTAAATAAACAGCAGTGTATTAACCAGTAAACACACTCTTGCTTATATTTTCA
>JBBPCY010073067.1:0-10569 GCA_037974405.1 Brachyalestes nurse
TCTCCATAACTCTCTCTATCTGTCCCCCCCCTCGCCCCCCTCTCTTTCTATACCTCTCTCTATCTATACCCTCTCTCTCTCTGTACCTCTCTCTCTCCCTTCTCACTCTTTCTCTGTACCTCTCACTGTCTATTCTTTTTTCTATTCTTTCTCTCTCTGTCTCTATTTATCACAGCTGGGTGGGGGGTAGGGGTGAGTGTGTGATGAGGTAATCCCCCCAGGGTCAGACACAGGCCATGTCCACTAACTGGCCGTCCCTCACGGGAGCAACCGGATCGCATGACACTGCCGCGTTATCCAGCAGAGCTACTCTTCTCCAAATCACTTCATGCCGGACCGACCACTGATTCCATATTCACTGAGATTACGAGGATGTATAGCTTCATGCAGGTCTGGCCCTTAGAGAATAGTGAAGGGATTATGACGTTTTAAACGTGTGTGTTGAATCCTCACTTAATTTCAGACTAGATTATAGAAAGACACACATCTGGTACTGTGGAACACCGACCAGTGTTACGGATGCTCTGGTGAAATGGATGGCCGCTTTCATTCTCTGCAGTTCTGCCTACCGCACAGTTACAGTGACTCTGGATTGCTCTTACATGCTAGCAGAAGCAGGTCAGTGTGTTTCCTTGATGTTTTGTGTGTGTGTTTCTTCAACTGTCAGACTTTCTTGTATTTTTAGTGTAGTAAAGGACTTTCAATGGCTCACTTTTTCAGTCCACAATGATTACATACTGATTTTTTACATCTTAACAAAGACCATCTTATTTAAGGCCTGATCCAGTGAAGGAACAGGTGTAGATTCCAGATCATCAGGCCGACAGTTTGACAGTCATAAAATAGTATTTTTGCACCAACAAGGTGATTCGAAGCAAAATATAAAGAAATGAGGGCTCAAGGCTGTTGGAGCATATTGTGTTTGTGTGGGTGTGATACACAGCTGGTGGCCTAGAGATTAGGGAGTTGCCCCTGCGATCAGAAGGTCATGGGTTCAAGTCCTAGGATAGCCAGTGGCACCACTGTGGTATCCCACACACTCCTTCCCTGCTTCATTAAGTGAACGACTTAGATACAGAGATACGTTTTGTGCTGTTTGTGGTGTGTTCACTTATGACAAATGGACACTTTACACTGGTATTTGATAACCAGTAGTTTGCAAATGTATACAGAGAAAACAGCTCTTTACATTTTAATGTTCAGTTACTGTTTATTTGCTGAACATATAACCTAAAAACAAAAGCCTATGAACCTGACCGGTTTCAGAGGAATGTTTTTTTTGTTTGTTAAGTCACACAGTGACATATGTGTGAATCATGTAAACATAACAAAACTCATCAAACTTAAGGCTTGAAGTGTGAAGAAACAGTAAAGAAACAGGAGTAGATGATTCCAGATGATCAGGCGGTGATCAGTATACTGGTGGTGCTGAATGCTGAGTGGTTGGAACTCCTTTATCTAGGGTCTTTGCAGCCTGTCACAGTAAAACATTTGTTCCCATTTCTTTCATTTAATGTACTTCATAATGCAAAAAAAAATAGTATTTTGCAAATAGATAGAAATGAGCGGTGGCTCAAGGCTGTGTGTGTGTGTGTATATATATATATAGTTAGATATAGTTATATGGTTAGATATAGTTAGATATAGTTATACAACCATATATATATATATATAAATATATTTTTTTTTATGGAGTTTCGGGGCTCTGGTTGGTGCTTCAGCGTACAGTGCTGACTTGGCAAGGAAATGTGGTGTGAGTTGTTATTGCACATCATCACAGCATTGCTGCTTAAAAAGACTATGAGAGTTGCATGGATGCTCTTTGCAGGATTTTTAGAAAGATTCTCTGTCAAGGCCCATGTTTAATTTAGGCTGTTGCTGAAGAAAGAACTGCTCGGGGCGAATGCTCTCAGTTCAGTGCCTCTGTTGGATAGATAAGAGTGGCCCACGTTACCTCCAGCAACAGAGCGCCAGACACATGTCTCCTACCAGTACAACACAGTCATTATGTAGTTTCACTCAGAGCTAACAGTCACCTTAAAGAACTGCAGTTAAATGATTAGGTGACACGAACGAACAGATTTCCAATCTGAATGTCGTATGTTATGAAACAGTCCTTTTTCCTGCAGGGCTACAGCGTATCAGCAAATAAACTCGACTTTAAACTGTTATGTACATAATTATCTTTTATCTTTTCCAAAGGGCAGCTTTCTTAAGACCCTGTGACACCTACGTTTCTCATACAACATGCCCAGTATCATTTTATATATATATATATATGTGTGTGTGTGTATGTGTGTGTGTGTATATATACATTAGGGCTGCACCGAATATTCGGGCGCCGAACATTTTCGGCCGAAAATTGCAAAAAATGCATTTTCAGATTCTATTGTTATGGCTTTTTAAATTGTTATACTGTATGGTTTTTAGTTCTGTAGGTTATGCTGATTCTACTTTCTTCTCTTACTTTTGTATCAAGGCAAATTTCCCAACCGGGCCACTAATAAAGGGTTATCTTATCACTTATCTAATAAGTATTTTATGACAACTGACATAAACCTACGTTAACATTTATAAAGCATTCTTTGTCATACAGGCTGCTTTTGTCAGTTTCCCCTCAGGAAGTTTAATGACAGTGGACACTTGTTGGAATAAGTCTTTATTAATATTTCTACTGGTTAATGTCATAAAAGCGGTATGTAGATGTCGTGAAGGCTTATGAACCTGATGTTTTACTCAAAATCTGACTAAGCATTATTGGCATTTCAGTTTTGTTCACATTTGATTTCCACGAAAGCTGTCAAATGAGAAAATGAGAGACTGCTGTGTGTATCAGTGAAATTTTGTATAACGTTTTTCCGTTGTTCTGATACTGTATCGAAACAGTGAAAGCCAGGCAGTAGTGGAACTGCACACTGTTCCAGTATTATAAAACAGCAGGCCTTTTCCAGGGATGAAATGTTTAGCTAAGCACACAAGCACAGTAATTGCATGGAAAGCCATTAAGGCCGTGCCGTGATGCTCTTTGGTATTGTGGCATTAAAGCAACATTAGTGATGGGATTTTTTTTTTATAATGATGTCAAGTGCTGATCTCTGGTTCTTAAGGCTTGACATGTAGTGTATTGGTGGGGTAGGTACATATTAGGGTTTAATTCTGCCCTAAAAGTCTCTGAGAATGAACTACAATCCAGTATGATCCCCAGATTCCGTTATTAAATACACACCTGAAACGTGTCTTCAGGCAGCAGTCTTCTTTACTTCTGAGGGTGAAAGCATATGAGTGACTTTCAAACTGCCACTGGACTAAAAGTGTTGTGATTCTGGAGAATTTTAAGGTGAGACTATAGACAAAAACGTGAAATGCTTAAGGAAGAAAATGCTTCAGACAGCATTTAAGGCCTCTTAAAGGAATATTTCATTGTTTTTTTTTTTCAGGATCTGTGGCACCCAGTTTATTACCAAGATCAATAATATCAATATGTTTCCTTGAACGGAAATGAATAGAACACTAATTTACATGAAACCCACTTCTTTCAAAAAGGAATAAACAGCTTGTAATGCATGAGTAGATAATACACCACAGGCAGTGGCTTTACTCAGAGTTACTGAGCTCTTGTAAGTGATGAACATCACACAGTAAGTGATAAATGGCATCAGTGTTGTTTTTAATACTGTCTGTGTTACTGCATCGTGTGTGTGTCGTTTGTAGTTCAGGTTTCAGATTTTTATTTTGTAATATATAGGGATAGTATTGAGAACTGGTACTAAACTGGTACTAATCTGATACCAGCTTCTGACTGGTAAAATGCTAGAATATGGATAAGCTCCTGGACAAATGGTGCTGCTATAAGTATTTATGTATTCTTAATAAATTCTAACATACATGCTTTTTTAAAATAATTGACGCTAGATTGGGAAGGATGGGCGCAACACTCTGCACCAATTTGATTCGAGATCATCGCAAATTCTGTACATTTTTGTCTAATCTTGTTGCTGCTACTTGCTATTTTTGCACAGTTATTTATTACTGTACTACGATCTTTGCATTCCTTTGCATTTTTTGCACACATATCAACTGCTAGAATACAGAAGACTGTAGACTGCACTGTATGTTGCCTTGTGCTGTAGATTATTGTTAGATTATTATTACTGGTGCTCTTGTGCTTTTTTTGCGCTCACTTTTTAGTCCTACAATTGTGTAGTCTACACTGTTTTTGTTCTTTGTGGTGATGTTTTTTGTTTTGCGCTGGTCGAAATGACAATAAACAACTACTTGACTTGACATTAATATATTTAGTATGCGAACAAAGTGCCAGATCTATTAAAACAGGTCCTGGTTCTGGGATGTACCGGATCTATCTTGTTCCAGGACAAACGAATCTGTGACTACGTAGCACGACTACATTGTGAGAAAAGAGTGGAGCAACATAAGTGTACTTTCCCTAAGGTTTCCATTCATATCCAGGCTGTGAAACTTCACCCACCCACACCTCCAGCACAAACACTGAAACAGTGAATTACCCCTCCATATTTAGGGGATGCTGCCTTCATAACACTGTTAAGAACCCACCCAAACTGCTATTTTTGTCTCTTTGGGTCTTGGGGGTACTGTACCCCCCGTAATACGAGCCATGCTCTGAAAGAACCAAGTACAGGGGGTCCTCGCGTTACGACAGTCTCGTCATACAACGTTTATAGTTCACTCCCATAACTAGTTTGATTGTGCGCAGCGGAAGAATACGCAGTAACATGGCATATGAGTGAGGGAGTTAGCATCATAAACGTGGTTGGCGTCCCACAGTGCGCCATTTTGGACTGTTAAAAGTGTTTTTACACTCATTTTTTGTAACACTACAGTGTACAAGTACAGTATATTTATGTCCTTTTCCTTTTTCTGTGGCTTAGTTGTGTTTTTATGTTCTAGGTTATGGTTTTACACCTGTGTTAGGATCGGAAGGTGACTTAGGCTAGGGTGTGTTTCCACTTACACCAAAATTTGGGTTATATGACAGTCGCAGGAACAGATCTGTGTTGTAACTCGAGGACCCCCTGTATTCAAAAAATATGTGTGTACTGCTTAGATGTTTACTGAATTCAGTGACTGCTCACTGACTTTAGTGTGAATTTTGAGTCTCCTTAAATTATTTTTTAAGCACAGAAAATAAGCATCTGCAGGAAAGGCCCCTGAAGACCAAGCCTGATCTGTTGTTATTCAGTCAGAGGAAAAATACAGTACTTACCTTTGTTCATGCCTCACAGGAGGGGTGTTTTAGGACCTCCATCTCTAATAGATGTTGATAAAATAGACAGCAATGTTGTTTTGAGTGTTTCAGAACAGCTATTCGAATTGGTTAAAGCTGGGATGCTTTTAGCTACTCAATAAATCAATGGACTAACAGCAGAACACACAGCTGTCTCAGTACAATTACTGCCGCAGTACACAGAACACCCTCCAAGCTTGACGTCATCACTGTTCCTTCACCAAGGGGAGCTTCTCAAAAACAATTAAAATATTCCCTAATGACTCATAACAGCACCACTTTTCAATAAGCCGCTCTCTGTGCGTGTGTGGAGGTTTGTGTGGCGCAGGGCTGGTGAGGTCCCAGTTAACTTCAAGTGAGGGCTGGAGAGACTTAATGATCTTTCAAGAAATCTGCCTGTAATTCAGCTGATTACCCAACTCTGCGTTCTTTTCTCTCAGCTAGCCAATGATTTAGCTTCGGCCTCCTCCCCAAAATGACCTGCGAGTTAAAAAAGATGCACTGTATGTTCCCACCACAAACTCCTGCTCTGCAGTGTAATAACAGGGACATATCCATTTTTTTTCCAGATCTCTTTAACTGAAATTCACAGGACATGGTTTGCCTTGCTTTTGCCAAGAGGTAAAAATAGGACTAGCCATAATTTCAAGCCAGCCGGAATTTACCCTCTGAGCAGCATGTGTCGGAGGGATTGTTTTCTTTTAGCTTTCCTTAGTATGAAAGTGTCATATGAAGTGGATATGAAGACATATACACATAATTCAAATGTAACGGGATGAAGGCCAGAGAGGTTGCATGGATTTGCTGACAGGGTTGACAGGACGAACATCTTGGAGGAATCTCTTTGGAATTTTCTAATGATGGATGATCATGTGATCCAGTGACTGTATTGAAATAGATCATGTATGAATTTTTTCTTAATCTGAGATAGTTATAATAGAATTAGCTGAGATTTGAAGTATTTTAATGGTTATAATTCAAGGCAAAATACTTATATTAGCAGGGACATGTAAAAATGCTCTAGATTTCATGCTATTCTATATTCTTTTTTCCAAAACATGCACATAGATTGTTGTGAATGACACCTCTCTTGTGTTTAAGCTGTCTTTTAGCTTGACCTTATCTTTGTATGTGAAGTAAAGGTAAATACATACAAATATGAATGTAAACAAAAGGTAAAACAAAAAACAGGTAACTTGTGCTTCAACCTATTCCTATGGCCAAACGTGTGAGTGCCATCACAGCTGGATGAGCTTGTTGGACAGCCTGTTGCTAACCACGCAGTTAAAACAACCCCCACTGTTCTGGGAGAATTTTGGAGCATATCCGTGGGATTTTGTGTCCGTTCAGTTAAAAGAGCACTTCAGACAGAGTCCTGTGACGGCCTGCTGTACACGCTTTACTCTTGTTGATGTTTGGAATCTTTAGCTTGTGAGCTGCTACTCAGCCGTGGAAACCCATTTCATGAAGCTACCAACACACTTCTGTTCTGTTGATCTGTTGTTGCTTCCAGAGGCAGTAGGAGTAAGTGATGCAACAGATAATAGGCGTTTTGTGCACGCAACACATTTCAGCATTTGGCAGCTCCACTCTGAGTTCCTGTGGTCCTCTGCTTCATGACTGTTGTTTCTATTAGACACTTACATTTCACAGTATAGCACTTACAGTTGACTGGGGCAGTTCTAGCAGGGCAGAAACTAAAAGTTAAAAGAGTCAAGTATGACCCTTTTTCCTTGTCTAAGCAGAGCACATGGATATTTGCTTGATTTTATACAGCACCTTTTACTGTGTCTGAAACACCTGAACTCATTTCAGGTTTATTTTCAGTGATATTGTGATGTTGACTGGTGAGGTCACATTGAAAGTAAAATCTTGTCAACGTAGTATAGACTGGATATAAATTATTAATTTAAAAAATGAATCTTCTTCTGTTGTTTGTTTTTCATTCAAGCCCTTGTCAGTAAGGAAACTTTGTAAAACAGTGAGATATTGTTGCTGAGATGAGTTAACACATTTTTGAGTAGTTAAATCCGGGGTCTTCTGTGATGAAAAATGATTTTGACCCAGACATAGAATCATATTTATATATAAACATTATATATCTCTCTCTATATTTAAATCTATATCTATATATTTATATGTAAAGAGAAACTTACATGCTATTATATTTATAATGTATTCTATTTATTTATATAAACTGTTCATTTTTTTGTCTGAATGGAGCTGAGTGATCTACGGAAGTGTTTCTTCCGTCACAGTGCTGGAGTCTTAACATTAATGTAATTGGGATTAAATGGCCGCGCCGTCCCAGGAGGTTTGAGCCTATAAAGCTATTTTTGATTACAAAAGACCTGCCCAATCCAGTAATGGGTATTATGCAACGTCACAGTGTGTGGTGGTCAGGCGGTGTAGTAGCCGGAGGCTGGGCCATTCGGGCATGTTCCACTGACCCGGCCGCTCCACACAGTCCGACTAACAACAATAGCCCTGACTGCAGCTTCGCCTAGCAACGCTGACCTCACCCTACCCCTCCTCCAGCTGTTCCTATGGCAACGCTGACACGTTCCTATGGATCTTCCAGTTTAGGCTTAATGTGAGACTGTTTGACTTCAAATAGCTTTGATGCTGCATCTCCCCTAACCAGAGCCTTTTGTAGACAAACTGGACAAGGCAGTGCGAAGAGCACTCAGCTAATGCAGTAATGGCCCGAAGGCCGGAGTGGGGAAAAGCCCAGCCTGCTGTGGAAGGATGAGTGAAAGCATTAGTGGAGCGAAGGGTTTATAAGGGTGCATACTCTCGGAACTGTGACAGCATGACTTTCTTTCTGCTACTGATCCATCAACTACAAATGCACACATACTCCTGTCTATTCACATCTTTTTTAAATAAATGTTTGGAGGAGGTTTATTGAAAACTATATTGCAGATATTCACATACTTCTCATTGGCTCATTGTCTTTTATAGAAAACACTGCTAATACTGTCTGAACCGAGCCTCAGGGCACATCTATTTATTATTGATTATTGCTCAGTTGTTTTAGGAGATCACTGTTTTGTACAAGGACATGCTACCAGAATATAGCACATCATTAATATTTTTTACACATGAAATATCACACATTAAAAACATTTTGATCCCAGAATCATTTCAAAACTGAAAATTAGTTTTTACTTACCACACACCTGTCCTTCCATGTGCTTTGATTCTAATTAGGGCTGGCACTTGATTAAAATTGATCTTTTTTTTTTTAAATAATTTAAAAATAAATAAGAAAGATTTATGTTTCTCGATCAATGGAGTAATAGTTAGTTACAGTATTGTGGTAAGAATCTGACAGACATTATTTGCCATTTTTGTAGGGATGCATTGGAATCATGTTGTTATTTGTTATCACTGCATTTGGATTACACACACACACACACACACACACATATATATATTATATTTTACATTGCACTGTTAGTATAGTTTTTTCTATTGTTTTTGCATTTTTGCTGCTTCTATCTTGTACTGTCCACTTTCTGCTGACCGCTTTCTGCTTTCTCTGGGACTAATAAAGGTGTATCTTATCTTATCTTAATGTATCCTATCTTGATATAATGAAGTAATGTTATACTATAATTCATTGTTCTATATTTTCTGTAATGGTATTCTAGGTAGATGTTATTTCATAGATGTAATGTGTCAGCATCTGGAGATGCTCATCTTAAAAATATGACATTACACATAGAGTAATGTGTCCAGTCATACATAAACACACACCACAGTACATCATGACATAAACAGCATAAAATTGTTCTCTGCGTTTAACCCTGTCACCAAGTGGAGGGTACCTCAGTGGTGCCACTGACAGTCCTTGGATTCAAACCCATGACTTTCTGATCACTGGAGCAGCTCCCTAACCACAGTGCCAGTAGAATGATCATGGCTAGTGTCTAGAAATTAGTTACATACTCCATGGCTATTTATACTACAGTTATTTCCAAAGGCACAGTCTGATTGGTTGAAGTTGATTCTTCTTAACTCCACTGCTTGCTAAGTGAAGACTCCACACTGCAGCTACCTCTCTGTAGTTTTCTACTTTAGTGCATTCAAAAACAGAAAAGAATTACCCTGACCTGTCTTTTCCCCTAAATAAACCTTTCTGATGTTTTACGGACTTGCTGGAACAAAATAAATCTGGTAAATCTGGTACCAGATTTACCAAAGCTGAACTTGACATGGAAGTGTTTTTAATGGCTCTATCTGTAATGCATATTGCTCTACTTTTCTCTGTGGTATCGTTAGTATTAGAGCACATTTGGCTTTTTTGCTCTACTTTTTTCTTTATTTAATTTGAGTTCTTGTATAAAAGCAATGCACTGTATGTCATGCTTTATCACAAATGTTCCACTCTCTCATCTTTTCTGCTTAAATACATACTGCATGTTACACTGATTCAGACTGGCTTTAAATAGTGGGCTTCTTAATCACAACTGAGACACATTGATAAGTCACGAGAGTCCGTTTGGAGCCTGATTGCAGGTGTAGCTCACTATTGACTACATCTTTTGGAAACAGTTGGGTGTGTTTATGTGCACAATATTTATGGTCTCGGATGACCTGCTTTCTGTTTTAGTCTTGGGCATTCGGTGTTGACTGCAAAGCAGCTGAGGTCATGTTTTTAGCGGTGCTTTTCTGGCACTGCTGATATTTATAGCCAGCTATTACTAGACATGCTACTAGTTTCTCAGCTCAACGGAGCTTGTGCATCTAACCTTTTATTTTATTAAACCAACAAAGTCAACATAACCCTGCTTTCGCTTGTAATGGAACTGCAGGACTGAGAGCAGGCAGAGGAAACAGGCCTGTAAATGTATGGAGTTTCTGGAAGCTAGGAGCTGTCAGGCCGCAGCATGTGATGACAGGAGGAGGTGTGCATACTTTATCTCAGGGCGGCCTGGAGGAACCGAAACCTGGAGGGCAGAGAGGAAGCCGGACGCGCTGCCTGCCGCGCTGCCGCCCTAATCTCAGCCTGACTCCACAAATAGGCTTCGCTGTAAGGCGAGCGGAGAGAGCGCAGAATGAAGAAGTGAGACTTTCGGTGGATAACTGATGTGGCCACTACCAAACCAGACACATAAACAATACAGGAATTGGGGGAGTTCATTTTCAGTCGAGAATAATCATAAATAAACGCAGTGCTCCTACTGTTGTTTTAAAAATTGCAAATTTGTAATCAGTTTTGTAAATCTGTAACCTTAGTCTTAGTGTACATTTCATATTACTTACATTCATTTTATAATCGATACACTTTTTCTGTATTT
>JBBPCY010073068.1:0-10569 GCA_037974405.1 Brachyalestes nurse
ACCAACATCAGTGTCTGACCTCATAAATGCTACAGAATGAATGGACACAAATTCCCACAGAAACTCCAAAATCTTATAGAAAGTCTTTCAAGAAGAGTGGAAGCTGTTATTGCTGCAAAGGGAGACCAACTCCATATAAAAGTCTATGGGTTTGAATGCGATGCCCCCGCTGGTGTAACAGCTAATACTTTTGTCCTTATAGTGTATATGTGCACTGAGTACTGGGGAATGTTGATGAACAAACAAAATACATGGAAAAATCAACGTCTGGTTTATTCCATTTGCAGCTCGGTGGAGTTCCTGGGTTTGATTCCTGGCTGAGGCTGCCACTGGTCTTTTTTGTGTCATTCTTTGCACGTTCTCTCTGTCACTCCCTGGGTTCTCAGGTTTCCTCCCACAGTCCAGTAGATCAGAGATGCTTAGCTGCCTCTGTATGTGTATAAACCTGTGTATCTGCCCTGTGACCAATGAGTGTTGAGATGCTCCGGCACCCCCTGGTTAAACGGATAGATAGTTTATTCCACGCCTGTGGCTGTCAGCAAAAGTTGTTAATAATAAACTATTGCTGGAAGCATTTGCAACACCGTGGCAGAGTTAGTTTTCTGTTATGTTTATTGAAGTGGGCTTTGTCAAATTTCACATTTTTCACTTTCCTTCAAAATGATCACCTACAAATGATGCCTGAGAAGGGGGTGAATACTTTTTTCCCTGAAATGACCTGCAGGCTGTTGATTGATGCCTTTTGCTGTACACACAAATTGTGAGCACATTATCACAACAAAAGACACGAACCACGCTTCCAAACAGGCCCGGGCCTCGACTCGTCTATTATAAATGACGCCCTCGGAGAGGGGGGACGTGTGTTAGAGCCGCGGCGTTATTGTTATCAGTTCAAACACGGCACTGCCTCATTAATTCCACCAGCAGGTCAGCAGTTATTTGAATCCAGGAGAGACGTTCCTATATCTGTGTCCGTGGCTATTCCCCCGCCAAGATTAGAAAAGGCGGCTGTGTTAATTTCCCCCCGATTAGGAGCGGCACGTCGAGTATTTAGGGAGATGAAAGTCGGATAATGTGACATTAATCATGAGGGAAAGGTTGGAGAGGCGAAGGGCTAATGAGTAGAGGGTCCTGCATGTGCATACACACCGCACAAATGTAATTATAATGATGAGTGGGTTGAAATGGTCGAGGCATAATCAGAGGTATTGAAGGGAAGGTTCAAAAAGGTCAGTACTCTCAGGACACACAGAGAGACAGATTTGTTTTTATGCCATGTCAGGACATGAGGTCAAACATATGGTCCGTATGGAGCTCGGGAAAATAAGTGTATTAACATTTGTGTAAGTATATACAAAATAGAAAAAAATGTCCTAGTTCAGGTATTTCTAAAAAGTGTATAAAATCAGGAACTTAACCATGCAGTCTCCATAGACAAATACTCTGGAGTACCGGAAACATGTCCTCTGCAGTGAAGAATTATGCCAGCAGAATGCACATGCCAGGAGAACGCTACCTATGAGAACGTGTAGTGCATACAGTAAAGTTTGGTGGTGGGGAAATAATCGTCTGGAGTCGTTTTCAGGTTTTGGTTGTGGCATTTAGTTCCAGACCCAAGCCAGCATGACCATTTCTACAATTTATACCCAACTCTGAACCAGCTCACATGCACTAATGGCACTTTTCCACTTTCACAAGGAACCGTGCCATACCACAAATGTTTTTTCATTACAGATAAAGCGACCCATACCCGAGTCGATTTTCTTGACGGCAGGACCAAAAGCAGGCCACAGCCAAGCTAACTGCATTACTGCTTTCTGATTGGTCAAAATGTCATCACAACATCGGAAGAGGCCATTTAGTGTTTTTTAGTGTACGTGCAAAGAAAACCCAACAACAATGGAGATACAAACTAACAAGTCGACAAAGTACAAGCTCTACTGTCTGTTTGGGCTGTAGATACATTTCAGTGGGAGTTTTCTATGATGCTAACAAATTTATCTTTAACGCTGTGAGAAATGTGAAGGTGATCCAGGACATGGGTTAGGTATTTGTGGCATGGCTAAAGATTGCTGAAAAAAAACAAGCAAGACTATGAACAATAGAAGACCACAATAACAAAAGCAGCTCTGACAGAAATTCGACTTCGGTTGGACACCGTTTTGGTACAACTGGCCATAAACTGCAGGGAGAGAATTGAGTCAGAAACTCCATTACCGGATTAAGGATGGGTGGGTTTGGACTGCTTTTAGAAGCTCTAAAGGGTAAATATTTGCATAAAAATCAAACGTCTTCAGACATAATGTAGTTTGGGGCCCCAAAAAACATAAAAACGTATCGTCTGAAAGAGAAAAAAAAAATTCGAATTCGGTTTTCCTAGGTATTCCTGAAAATGCACAAAAACAAACACACACCTCCACACACACGGGTCATCAGTAATGGTCACAGCAGTAATTATTCCCAGCCTCTCCTTGGAAAGACTTGATATGATCACACACCATTTATTCTCTGCTTTTACTTGTCCAATGACAGCTCCATCTATCCAGCTACCTCCCATTCTTCTCTCTCTCTCTCTCACACACACACACACACACACACATGTAACATGCACACACTCATTTACTCATCCCTTTCTTCGCCAAACATCCATGCACCTCCTCAATATGGCTTCATTTCATGGTCTGTTTAAGGGATGAAAATGCCAGAGGCGGCCGGCCGATCGGACAGCCAGTCATCGTTTCTCTGTGGCCAATCTTGCTTCCACGGATCACCTCATTAGCTCTGGCCACACTCGGAAGATGTGAGGGGTCTTGGTGAACGCGTCCTGGGCTAATCCTATAAACGGCGTTAGATTTACGGCCGCCGCTCTAATGCATTCGGAGTGCTCTGGAATTCGGAGCACACGCCGGGCGCACTGCAAGGTGCCCTTGTTGCACGTGTCCGTGTGCAGCTCTGCGACACAAGCCCCCCGCCATTACGCGCCGACAAGGGCATGCGGCTTTGCTCTCGGCGCGTGCCGCAAAATGACAGCGCTGGCTTCCGTTCCGGCGTACAGTCTTGTAACAGTCATTTAAGAATAGTGGGGCCCTACTCTCGACATTGATGTTGCCTGGAGCAAAAGATCTCTTGTCATGAATTTGCTTTTGTGGTAACTGGGATTTTTTTTTGCTATAATCAATTAGCCTAACAGTTGTGACTCGATTAATCGACTGAGTTAATCGAATAGTTGTTGTGGATGTGTAGCAAAAAAGCATTTGTATTTAATGATGATACGAGTAAGAGATTACTTGGTGATAACTCATCTGATTATTTCTACAATCTATTTAATCAACTAATATCAGGGTTATAGACTTCTAAGAACTTTCACACTACCCTTGCTGAAGAGTGAGTAAAAAATCTATAATTAAAAATAATAAGAATTTAAAAAAAAAAAGTAAAAAGCATGATTCCACTTCTTCATTCTTGGTCCAATATGTAACTATTGATTAGTTCCATTATTCGATTATTTAACTAACGAATAATTTTGTAGTGATTATCATATTGTGTAGTACTTGTTTAGGCAGTGTAGGCCTACTGTGGTCTTTCATAATGATAAGAGATCACAAGGAATTAGTCTTAGCAGTATCAAAACAACTTGCTTTCAATTTTCGATCAATCCCAGAGAGTATTATTTGATTAACCAAATACTTGAAACATTGTAATGGCTGGGAATGTGCTTGTTTAAGACATTGAATTAAAGTACAGGCCTGCTCTGTTCACTGGTGATGAAGCTGGACTTCACTTTCAAGGAATTTATGATCAATTTATCAACTGTTATTCAATTAATGAAGAAATCAGACTGTTATGTCTTTAGCCATTTCCTTTTGATTTGCACACGTTCATTCAAATTTCTGTCTGTCCACTGATGACTAATTCACTTTGTGGACGCCTTATGGCTGCCATACTTGGGAGTGGCTCACTTTCAGATAAAGTAACCAGTAAACTGTTTAGGAAGAAAGATGTTGGGTGTTTCCTGACTTTATAGTCAGTGTTCCTGCACTTGATATGTCTAGCTCTCTTACTCGTTCTCTCTCTCTCTCTCTGTCTCTCTCTCTCTCTCTGTCTGACTCTGTCAGATCACAGTGTTCCGGATGGGCTCAGAGGGACATCAGGACATTGACCTGGCTATCCTGACAGCTTTACTTAAAGGTAATGACTCATTTTGTATGTGCCTGTTTATAGCTGATGTTGTCTTGTTGTCTAACCAGAGTTCTTTGGATCTTTGGAGTGAAACATAAAGATAAAGGCCCCTAATGCAACAGTAATGCATATATATATATATATATATACACTGTGTTTTCCTGATACTGATACCTGAACCACCGAGGACAGACCTACATTAGTGCCCTGTATGTTACTACCAAACATGACATCTACAACACCACTGAGAGCTTCTACATGGCTATAAGTAGGCCTGCAAAAGAGCTCTACATGGCACCCTAGGGCCAAGGCCAAGGTATCAGACTCAGCAACCAGTCTCCAGCATTCACTGTGCAGTCCTACAGTCCCAAGCAGTAGGTGATAATGTAACATTGGTGGGCTTGGATGAGCTTGGACGCTGTATCCCACCACCTCCTCAGCTCCACTTCCATCAGCTCCATCTGCAGGGGGTCTGAAATATCACACACCTCCGCAGTCTCTAGGCTGAGCTACTTCTGCTAGACACACCCCAAATGAAAAAACTATAGAATAGAAACTTCTTTATGTTGTAGCTGAAATATTTACAAGGCTTTGTGCCTAAGGGTGCTTTCACACCTACCTTGTTTTGTCCAGACCTTTGGACTGGAATCTAAGTGGCAGGTGTGAAAGGCACCTTAGAGCAAAGGACCAAAAATCGATCTGACCAGGAACCATCGTTCAGTTTATTTGAAACTTATTTAGACAGTTTTGGAACAGTTAGAGGAACATGAGGTGATTATTGTCATGAATTAAACAACAGAGGAAGAAGAAGAACCAGAAAAAGAGTCAAAATTGAGCCATCATAGCAGATAGGGAGAGGGAGGAGACTAAGTATTTCATTGTGACACTTATAACTTATCGTCTCAGAAGATAAGAGAGAAAGAGCAGGAGAGAGAGAGAGACCCAAGATGATGAAAGAGCAGGGTTATCTGAAGGTAAAGAAAATGCAGTGGTGTACAAAAGAGTGCAATGCTGTCAGAAAAAAAACAGCACATCGACAAATAATGCCCACCTACGAACCAATCAGTGTAAAGTACAGGGAGATACAGTGATAATGACTGGACATAGTTTTGCCATGCAAAGTTCTTTAGTGTGCATGTAAAACTGCAATGTTAAAGCTAGATCACAAATTCAGTGTATAAGCAATTTTGGATATAATTTGCTACATAGCAATCAGATTTCAATCTAACTAGCTAAAGATGCATTTGAGTATGAATTGTAAATGCATGTAGTTCATGTTCAGACACTAGTCCCACTAACTGACCAGGTGTAAACAAGGTAATGCTATCTGAAGCTACTTAATAAGTATTAGCCCCATTTAACCCGATTTCAACAAATAAAATTGGTGTGAAACAGTGTTTGCTCTCCTCCACGCTCTCTCCGCACACCGTCACTCAGCCGCTCTCCGGACCCCCTCCCTCTGTGGGTTTTCCCCTGCTACTTGTAGGGAGAAACTATCCTAAAGTTATCCCAGGTTTATAGATCTATTTTTTTCTTTCATTTTTAAGACCTAAAATAAAAGAAATTTGTTCATTTGTGTTGTTTATGGGCATTTGTGTGTGGC
Organism: Brachyalestes nurse; assembly: GCA_037974405.1. Lineage (NCBI taxonomy): Eukaryota > Metazoa > Chordata > Actinopteri > Characiformes > Alestidae > Brachyalestes > Brachyalestes nurse. The sequence continues at coordinate 5,783 of JBBPCY010073068.1, forward strand.
ATCATTTTAAAACCCCAGTATTGGTCGTTGTTTTTACATGTTTCTTAAATTAAAATATCTTAGGTTCTACATGACACAGGAAGACCAAAGAAAGCTCAGCATGGCGTCTGACACCTCGAGCATCTACACAAACCAGGGGTACTTCCATATAAGGAGCTATTTTGCTGTATGATGACAATTTACTATTTGTTGTGCTTCTGGCATGGATTCGTACGGCTCACGTTCTAAGGGTGAATCAGCCACATTAGCTTCATAGACGTAGTACACTGAAGAACTTCAGACAGCAATCCTGCGTACCATCATGTCCAAAAGAACATTGAACCTCTTCTGTGCCCCTGCCCATTCTACAGCCCACTGTCAATCCATGGGCAGAGACCTGGTCTCTAAGTGCAGTTATTAAAGGCTCTACCTCTTTCCTTTTCCTGTGTCCTGGTCCTAAATCCTTTGCTGAAGTTTGGAATTCTGCAGAGCCTTTCCATCGGACTGCCGCAGGCGTCATCCTGAGGAGCGGCGTGGCTCCTGCATAATTCATACCGCGCATCTGAAGAGCAATTTGCTCGCTCGCCTTCTCTCTCTCTCTTCTCTCCTCCTCTGCCTGCCACTCTCACTCTCTCTCTCTCTCTCTCTCTCTCTCTCTCTCTCTCTCTCTCTCGCTCACTCTCTCTCTCTCTCTCTCCTTCATTAACAGCATCATTCCGTTAATGACTGGAACATGCTCTGCCGAACTGAAGGCCTGCATTACTGGTAGCAACCGGCTCATAAAAAATGAGCAACATTATCAGGTCCCAAAAATACACTACACTGAATGCTCACTCCTGTGACTGCCACCTCTAGCTTTTGTGCCTTTCAAGCAGCTTTAATAGGGATTGCCGGGTGAATAAGTGGTAGGTTTGGGCCCATATTAGGATCATGGCCTGTTATTACTAGATGTCTTTGAATTAGGGAGCCTGTCTAAATTTGCTTATGCTTGTCTTTAAAAGAAATCCTGGTATTGTGGAGGTCCTGGAGATTCATTGCCTGCTGAGTAGCAGGGGCGAACCGTGACCAGGGCTTTGGTTCAGGCCGTAAATCAGGCCTCAGTAAAAAAAGAAAAAGAGTTAAACACCCCCGCAAGACCAGGAAATTCGGACTGCGTTTGTCTTGGCCCTCAACATGGGTGTGGTTTTTATTTTCCAAGGCGTGATGGCCAGCCATAAACTGCCTTGATCGTAAAGCTCATCCATGGCTCAAGACAAAATAGAGCTATAAAACCTCATGAGTGTGTATTTAATGGACTGTGTGTGTGAACAAATTAACCCCATTAAAAAGGAGTCTGAATGTAAGTTATAGTGGCCACTGAGTGGCTCTAAAGAAATTATGGGATCTTCATGGCACAGGAAAGACTGGTCTCATGGCGTACGGGGGCTTGGATCAAATGACAGGAGAGGAAAAATGAATTTTGAGGGTCTCGGTTTATGATGCCAATCACACATAGAGCTTAAAATCAAGATTACGAATAAAACATAAAAGCCTAAGAACCCTACTGCATATGTAGTACATCACATCATTTCCAAAATAGTGCAGTGTGGGCCAGATGTACATATGAATAAAGAATGTACTCCCCATGTGTACATTTAATGTTTGACTTTTTAAGACCGCAGTTTAACACACAAACTGCACATAGACCCTCCCACTACCTCACATTCATGAGGCGAAAGGTTTAAGATACACAGTGAAATGACAGACAGGAAAATTAACTTTAGATTGAAAAAGACTTCAGTGATTAAGTGATTAAGAGACACAGAAGAGCTCATAAATGAAGTTATTGTAATTTATTCCACGCCATAGACATTGCAGCTGTATCGTAACACTGGTTGGTAGATGGCCATGCATCTGATGTTGGTGTGTCGTCAATTCGGCAAGTAAAAGATGAAAGGAAACTGTCCTTCTCATTTTTAGATGCACCCTTTAATCTGATGATGCAACTTTATAACACTTTGTACCACTGTCACAGTTTTTTCAGGTGCCATTGCTTTCCCATCCTTTCACATCCTCTCTTTCTCAGCCTCTCACAAAATCAGCTATACGTTTGAGAATTTTTAGCTGTTTGACTTCATCAGACCAAATTTAGGTGAACACCTCATCTCCTTCTTCCTGTGTACTTGTCTTCCAGTTCTTCTTCTTCCTCTGTTGTTTAATGGGTGACAATATCCTGCCCCAACTTCCCATAACTGGTTTGAAAGTCCAAAGCATCAAAAAAGTGTTTTCACGTGGCAAACAAACCAGACCATAGTTTAGTTTGATTAAGATAAGATAAGATAAGATAAGATAAGCCTTTATTAGTCCCACAAGTGGGAAATTCGTTTTGCTATGGCAGAAAGTGGACAGAGCAAAGCAAAAAAAAATTAAGAAACAACAGAATAAAATAGAATAAAAAATAAAGTACCACACTATTAAATGTACACAATACAATCCTGGGATATCCGCCTTAACCAGAGACCAACTCTTTTGGTTGGACTAAACTTTGGTCCTTTGGTCCAGACCATGGTCCAAGACACCGTTCACACCCAAAATGTTTGGTTTGCACCAAACCGAGACTTGAACATTGGTTCGGTCGCTGCCACTGTCTGAAAGATGAATGTCGGGAGTAGCTCATTACTCCCTCGGACTCAGCTGTAAGTGTGACATCCCTGTCTCAGCCTCATTACTGCTACTCTTTCTCTGAGTTTCCAAATCCTTCCCGACATACTTGGCTTTGGCAGCTCACCAAACAAAGCCTGGTGCCTCTCTTTGTATTGGCTCTTCAGTTGCATTACTGCAGGATCCTTCTAATTGTGGTTACAACAGCAAGAGTTTTGGTTTACTCTTGGTATAGCATCTTATCCCAGCACATGGATTTTCATCCAGTTGCTTATTTCTGTTCATTAGCAAAACCACCAGAGCAAGGAAATATTTCATTTCAGAGTTCCCAGACTGATCATTATATTTAATAAATAAATAATGTTCTCAAAAAGTCATTACCCGGTTGATGTCCTCAGAGCATTGGCGAGATGTAGGCCTAGCTAAAACTGATTCTTCCTCGTCCTGTGGTCTTCCTCCAGGCGCCAACGCTTCAGCCCCTGACCAGCTGAGCCTAGCTCTGGCCTGGAATCGCGTGGACATCGCCCGCAGCCAGATCTTCATCTACGGACAGCAGTGGCCTGTAAGAAACCAGCACACACACTCCTCTGTCTTTTAGGATGCACAAAACCAGTCTGCAGAGAGGAACTTTGAAAATGCGCTACCCAAAGTATACCACCTTTCAGGCTGGGACTGCTAAGCCTTCTTTTGAATTTTTCCAAGTAATCTTTGATTTTTATCATGACTTCCCTATTAATTAAGAAAATGTATCTGCAAATGTCAACATAAACCAGAAGCGGTTTGGGTACATTTATCTTCAAAGTGTCCTCCTTCGTATGAAGGGCATCTAGTAGTGATTTATTAGTTTTCTTCATCTTATTACTGTTGAAAGCTTTATTACATGTTGAGCGTCTTTTGGCCCAAAGGCGGTTCAAACACCTGAAAGAAGGTTTGGCAGGTTCTTAGTTCAGCTGATCTGCTGGGGCCTTATCGCGGGGTCCTCAGTGTCTTGGGAAACAAAGTAAAATATAAAAACTGTAAAACAAAATTTGACTTACAGTCAAACATATACCCACCTGATAGAACATAGTCACTGAAACATAATGACAGATATAATAGTTCCTATAATATTATCATATTTGAAGAACATTTGAAGTAAAAGCTAAATAAAGCTGGATAAACCGATGAGCTGGTTTCAGAAGCTGGCTACATCCCTTCAGCTTCCTTCAGATGAATTTTTACACGTTTTTCCACATTGTCTAAAGTAAAATACAACTGAACTATTCGTTTTGGAATATGTTCTTCATTTAGACGGTTCCAATCAAAGGTTCCCCGACCGCCGGCATGACATCCATCCTTTTTTCCCCAGATATCCTTCATTTTTGACGTCCAGAGGATTGAATAATGTAACTGATACCAAATCGATATCCCCATCATTTGGAATCAGAATCAGACTTCAACATTTCTGGAATCTGCCAATCAAAATTTTGGCAAAAAAATGAAAAAATCATATAGTTAACAAAGACGAGTTGGCACTGTTAGCTACACATTCGGTTGGGGCCTAAGCTAAAATACAGCAGAGGTATGACGTTTTGAAAGAGGTTTTTTGAGAAGTGATAGAGAAGGTTACGTTTGAAAAGGTGCAGGAGTGCCTCCCACTCCTCCATGACTCTGTTCACTCGGGTATCAGATCAAAGGAGAAGGACCCTCTGGGTCAGCTACTGCTAAATGAGAGCGGTTGAGTAAACCGTGTTCTTTTAATTTGCCAAGAGTCACGTCCAAGACTACAATCACTGCAGGCCAAGCTCTTAAATGATCCGACTTTAGTCCATTAATTAAAACAGCACCAGGCTGAGAAGAGGTTCCGTCCCTTTTTCTGTCCTGCAGTGGTTGGTTCTATGTTCTCTATGCTTCTGAAAGCTCTGACACACACACACACACACACACACACACACACACACACACACACACACACACACAGCCCCAGGGCCCCTGTACAGGGGGTTTTGGTGTGTGTTCTCTGAGGCTTCTGATACACACACACACACACACACATACACACAGATACACACACACATATGAAGACACACACGTACACACACACACACACACACATACACACACACACACACACTCACTCACACACACACACAACCCCAGGACCCCTGTAAAGAGGATTTTGGTGTGTG
>JBBPCY010073069.1:0-10569 GCA_037974405.1 Brachyalestes nurse
AAAGGGACAGAGCCCTGAAACGGTGTGTTTTGAACGGGACTGAAACTGTGAAGAATAAACCTGGTGATATCTCTTTAGGTGAGAGTGATTTTGTTCAAAGAACTTCATAAACATGTTTTGTAGCCCATAGACCTTTTATAACTTGTTTTTTTTTAAAGTGAGTTTTACATAATAGGTGCCCTTTAAATGCTTCAGTCTTCCAGAAGGCCGATACTGGATACACTGTATCTCCTGTAGACCTCCCATATGCAGTATGAACTTGAACTATTATGTAACAATAGCAGTTTCCACTGTAAGAGCCAATAAAGTGTAAAACTCATGTGTAGACGCTTATGTAAGAACTGGAAATGCCACACGTAACTCGTGCCCTCCCTCAAAATCTTACTTTTACAGTGTCTCTCATAACTCTGTGGAAAACTATAGAATACATTAAAGGAACAGTTTGATGAACAGTCATATTTTGATAGTTTTCCACTGGCTTCAGTAGTCAATCAGCCATATTTTGGCCTCGTTATGTCCTCTAGACATTTTGTCTCCATATTTTGTCTTCTCTATGCAGTAAACCGCTCACTCCCAGGTCTCCATGTTCTATACTCATTTTTTTTCTTACTTGTAGCTCACAAAAACAAACAGAAATTCACTTACTATGAGTCCATACTACATTTCTGTTTGTAAGTACAAGACGATTATGAACTAAATCTGATTTGTGATTATATAAAAAACACATTTACATTCTTACAATATATTTTGTCCTCTTCATGTCCTTTATATGTATCGTCCCCATATTTTGTCATCTTCATGTCTTCTATATATATTGTCCCCATATTTTGTTCTCTTCCTGTCCTCTATATTTTATTTATTATACCTTTATTTAAAGGCAAAAACAGATATAACAAATTTTCTATTTACAACGGTGGCCTGGCAAAAGGCATGTATATTGTCCCCATATTTTGTCCTCTTCATGTCTCTATGTATTGTCCCCATATTTTGTTCTCTTCATGTCTCTATGTATTGTCCCCATATTTTGTCCTCTATATATATGAGCCCCATATTTTGTCCTCTTTATGTCTTGCATATATATTGTCTCCATATTTTGTCCTTTTTATGTCCTCTATATATATTGCCTGCATATTTTGTCCTCTTTATATCCTCTATATATTGTCCCCATATTTTGTCCTCTTTATGTCTTCTATATAATGTCCCCATATTTTGTTCTCTTTATGAAGCAAACGAAACGGGTAAGCTTCAGACTTCAGATTCAGATTTCAGATTCAGACTTCAGATTCAGATTCAGAGTTCAGATTCAGATTCAGATTCAGATTTAGACTTCAGATTCAGATTCAGACTTCAGATTTAGACTTCAGATTTCAGATTCAGATTCAGACTTCAGATTCAGATTTCAGATTTCAGATTCAGATTCAGACTTCAGATTCAGACTTCAGATTCAGACTTCAGATTCAGACTTGTTAACCGAAGCAGAAATTGAATAATGAGTGTACAGCTGGGTGTTACAGCAAGGTTTGTTTAAGACTCACCACTTCAGTCTTGCCTCCAGCCAAGGGGACATACTCAATGCGGAATCTTTCCACAGGCTCATCGGGAGGCATCCACGTGGCCCTGAAGGAGTAGGGGGTCACCTCTGACGTCTCCAGGTCTGTTGGAGTCCCTGGGCCTCCTCCTGGTTCATGAATGAGGGAAAAAAATGTGAACTGGTGTTTCGAAGGGTCCTCAGACTGAGAAATACACGAGCTACAAATCCACCCCAGGCGTATTAGGTTCTCAGAAACGCTAAGTGGGCCATATATCAGCACCTTTCAGGGGAAGACCTGCTTCAGGAGACACTGTATCCCTTTACTTCATGCTAAATCAAAATTAACCTCCAGGGAGGATCCGAGCTCTACCTTCAGTCTCTATTATAGCCTTGACACCGCTGTGCTTTCGGTCAGACCTAGCTGAAAAAAAGGAGGAATATCTTGGCAGAAAAGGCACGAGAGGCAACATCCCCAACGGTTGGCGAGATCTTGAGAAGCATAGCTCAGCCAAGGCATGCAGCTCTGATTAATAACCTGTGCCTCCTCTTATTGCTTTACTCTGACTCTAATACTGCAGTAGAAGAGCATTCCCAGCTTCTGCTTTCCCAGCATAATCCAGTAACCCTTCGACATTCCAACACAAACTCACAACATTAGTATCAATGTCAATAGCCTGTAGCATATGGAAAAAAACAGCAGGCCATCCAGCTTCAGCCTAAACTTTTAACAGCATGGCTATTTCTGCCTCTTAATCTTCAACTTTTCCTTTAAAACAGCCAAAGAAACGTGTGGACACTCTCACATAAGAGAGTCTTGAACAGTGGTTTGGTGTGAAATGCTTCTAGAGAAACGTAGAACAGTCCACAGTGAAGGTGAATAGAACCAGACGCCTGAGGAGTTTGCCAATTCTATAGATAAGTTGATACATTAAATTGCTATTAATGTGCTACCTGATAATTCACCTACTGTGATTGTTTCATTCTGAGAAGGTTTTGGTCTAAAATGTAATTCATGGTGGAGGGATACATGCAGGGTGTTGCGAAACAAAATAGTCCCTTTGTTTTTGTTTGCTGTTTAAACATTTTTCCACAGTTTTACCATCATCATTACACACATAAACTTCGGAGGACGTGTGGTTCTATTTACCACAACTGTAAAGAAATTAAAGAGTCACTATTAACTATTTCATATCAAACCACTCAGAATGACTTTGTTCACATCTAAACCAATGAAAAACCAGTGAAATTCCCCTTTCAGTCCCTGCTAGTCCCTCCTTGCACTGCAGACAGTTCATTAGACAAGACAGTGTTGGCGATGGGTGTTTTTTATTATGAATTCGAACGTCACCTGGTCCTTTGACGCTGTTGCAGAGGTTGACTGTGAGGTCGTCCACGATGTCCAGCAGGAAGGAGAAATCATTAACGTTGTACATGTGGATGTCATCGGGTTCGGAGGCTATGGACCTCAACTCGTTCTCATCAGCGTTCTTCACACCTGCAGGTCAAACGCAAACAGAGCTAAATGGCTAATAGCCACCATGGCTAATATTGATCCATTAAGGTGGGAACTGCACAACTTCCAGATCACAGTTTTACAAAATGTTTGGTGAAAATTTTAGCTGCAGAGCCGAGGCTAATGTCCACCGCTTAGCTGAATGGCAACGATAGTTGCATAATTATTGACATTCTTGGTGAAAAAGGTCAAGTCTTTGTGGATAATGGACTCAGTCCTACACTGAGAGCATGAGAAAAAATGTCACCAGAGTGAAATATTTAGATACATTTTAATAACTCAAAAAACACTTTTATTGATTTAAAACTAAATGACATGGAAAAACAATCGCTACGTGAACTATACTTTTTACTAAGCATGTTCCTAGTTAGATTTCATATTTTAAAGTGTTCATATGTTAAAGTTAGTGTTCAGAAACTCTTAAGAGGGTCCTGAAGGCTTCCGTTTCATTGGGTACACATATGAAGTGACACAGAGGCCGAATTTCTAAATTACAATGAGATGCAAACCTAATCATGGGTGTAAGCTCCAAGAATTTGTGCTGTTATGGTGGTTTCCCTACACATGAGAGAGGAACATTGTTTTCATTGACTCAGGAGACTGTAAACAAGCATCTGTCTCCAAAAGAGAAGCACTAGGACCCTGTAAGACTCGGATAGATACAAAACTGTGACATTGTTTTGTTTAAAGAATGTATTTTTGAAGAGAATTTCGTTTCTTTGGCTACATTTACTTCAGCTAAGTTTTCAGTCTAAAGCTGAGCTAATTAGCGACTAGACGTGTCATTTCATGGCCTGTTTATCTTCAAAAACAAGTAAAAAAAACCCAGATTAAAGTATAGACAGAAATCATGTTACTGATACTGAAAACACCACAACCATGTGCAGCTATGCAATGTACCTCTAAAGTGAGTGATGACTTGTTTATGTAGTTTGCATGACGATGACTTGTGTATATTACTTCCATTAGCTGCATTAGAACAACTGTAGGCATTTTTAGCTGAATCTCTTTAGAGGAACAAGGAGAACTAACAAGCAGCAAATTCTACACTAATAAATTTGCTAATAAATGGTACACACCAATGGCATACAGCTCGATGCCATCGTCCTTCAGTTGCTGTGAACTGAGCAGGATCTCGTCCTGAGACTTGCCGTCAGTGATGAGGACACCGATCTTACGAGAGTCAGGCCGGAGACCCACGTTTGGTTTGAAGTTGTTCTGGAGGATGTATTTCAAGGCCAAACCTATTTCAGAGAAGAGAATACGAAGAAACAACTTGAGTTCAGTTAACCTGTAGGTCGTTACCAAAACAAGGAGGCAGGCGTTGCATTCATCTAGTTTTAATGAACTTCTATGCAATTTGCCTTAAACCTACATGAAACCATTCTGCACCTGAGATGCACAATCTAAAATATCCTAATGGCATAACGGTTGCAAGCATCTCATTTTCATGGAACAGGTTATAGGAAACAGTCCATCAAAACAGTGATCATATGAAATGTCAAGATTCCAAAGATTAAACTCTTGTTCACCCTTAAAAGTATTATATTATATTTAGAACCATCATTTTCAGCATTACTTCTACTGCAGGTCAAGATGCTTGCGCAATATGCTTCTATAGTAGGCGCAATTGTAGCCTCTTGTTCAAATACAGATTTTAGTGGACGGTCTTGTGACAAACTTGGTTTGTTGTTTTTTGTTTTATCATAACATGTTTAATTTTATTTTTTTTAGTTAGTTGCTGTTCCACTGACAGACAATGGTCCAAACTTTTAAAACTTTTAAAAATCACATCAGCAGATGTTCAGAAAGTGTTTTTCTTAATTCAGTATTCTTCCCTCAGTAAACACTGGCCAAAACAGAGCAAGGCGCAGTACCTGTCATGGTGTTTCCTCCTTTATAAGGCAGGTTGGCCACAGCGTCCAGCAGGGATTTACGCGTTGCGTGTGCATTGAGATGCCACTCAGTCTTGGGGTCTCCGCTGTACTGAGCCAAACCTGAGAATCAGGCAGAGTAGATCTCATTTCTTCACACATTTACGGGAAAGACCGCTGCAAATTCCAGGTAATAACTCAGTTTGGGGCCCAGACTACAGCTTTCACATCTGGCGTCCAGAAGTGTAATTGTCTTTGCCATAAATCCATTCTTTTACCATTTCTTTCACCAGAAAAAAAAAACAAAACTAAAGTTGCAGTGCTGTGCCATACCTGTGTAAGTTCTCCCTCTGTTCACGCTCTTCTAGAAAGTTCTTCTTTCATTTACACTGTTCTAGAGTGTTCGTCCTCCATTCACACTATTCTAGAACGTACTTTACTCATACTCATACTTTACTTCTAGAACCTCTTCACGCACTCACACTGTTCTTGAATGTCCTTCATGTTGCTTTAAAATGTCCTTCATCCATTCACACTTTTTTAGAACATTATTCTTCAGTTAAACTGTTGCAGAAGGTTCTCTTCCATTTACGACGTTCTGCAAAATCTTCTCCACAGACTCACACTGGTCTAGAATGTTCTACATTTATTCACACTGATTAAGGATGTTCTCCTTCCATTACTACTGTTCTAGACCTTTTTCAAGGACGCAGCTCCTCCATTCATTCAGCTTTAGAATGTTCTCCCTCATTCGCACCGTTCTAGAATGTCCCACACACGATGTTCTAGAATGTTTTCCTGTTCTAGAAAGACCCCACGCAGCCCATTCTAGAGCGTTCTTTCTGCCTTCGCAGCATTCTAGTGTTTTTCTTTTCATTCTCGCTGCTCTGGAATGCCACCCACCCTCCCAGCGTTCACAATATCAGCCCTCATTGATCCCGGTTCATCTGGATTTTCGGTTATTGATCTGGAACATTAAAACACTGGTGTTTGTTGGAGAATATTGGGTCAGAGTAAATCGGGGGGAAAAGGAGGCCTCACCGATCTGAACCTTGTTTGGGCCGATATCGAAGACGCCCACCATGCGACCAATGAAGCTCCGGATGGTTTTGAAGTTCACGCGGCCGATGCTCCAGGATCCATCTACCAGCAGGATGATATCTGCCTTGGCTGTGGTCTTACACTGAGTATCTGTGGAAGACGATAGACGCCGGTCACACACAGAAAATAACGAGGGGTGGCTTCGGCCAGATCAGATCAATCAATAGCGTCTGAAGCCAGACTGAGTTCAAAAGGGAAGCCAAAGAACCAGAAGAGGAACCGAGAAGACAAACAGAAAGCAGAGCACAAACAAAACAACATCCAGCACGATCACAACTAATAAACATATCACACACTGATCACAGTTTAGTTTTATTTTTTTTGTTTGATGAAGAATTCATTGACATTTTGCACAAAGATTTATATCTTCTTTGCCCCCCCCAACATCTTCCTCCGCCGTATCCAAAGTCTCCTCTGGCTTTTGGCCCTCGAGGCCATTTTAGCTGGAGTTGACATGGCCTCCATCTCTGCGAGCGGAAGAGGGCCTCTTCTGATATACGAGCAAAGCTCTTTCTGAGTTATGGTGCATTCCTCCTTCATACTTTTATTTTTTTTCATGGCTCCAGACACCTGCAAAGTGGCGCAAGAGATTCCATTTTGTCTGGAGCTCCAGTGAGCCCTGTGGACGCTCGCTGTCTCTGCAACTGAAAACAGTTTTTTAAATGACACTGAATCATCCACCACTACATTCAACTGGAAAAACAGAGGCTGAGAGGGTTTTAGGGACATCCAGGGTCAAGCCCACAATTCAAAACTAAGCTCCTACAAATTACTTTACATCTTTGATTTAACATCATCACTTCATTTTTTATATATTTTAGCTTTCAGTGATTTTGAATTGCCTTTTTTTGGCAGAAGCCCTTATCCAGAGCAATTAAGTGTCTTGCTCAAGGACATAATGGTAGAAAGTGGGGGGTTTGAACCTGCAACTTTGTGGTGATCGGGTTCACATGCACCCACTAGGCTCCTCCCACCTCCCACCGCTTTTGACCAACAAAAACACATCTAACCTCAGTGGCATTTTATTAAATGGTTTTTAAGCAGCGCTTTTTAGAAACTTGTGGGTACATGACGCTCGTTGCAAACTTAAAGTACCTTAATGTTTTTTTTTTGTTGTTGTTATTTTATTTTGTTGCTTTTATATTTGTTTAATTGAAGAGTACAGCTGGTCCTTTCATGTAATTATATATTTTTTTATAGAAACAAATTAATGAAAAAAAAATTAAGTATAGAACAAACCGTGGCATTAAAAAAATCACTTAAGTTTATTATCAGAACTGTGTACTGTAATCTGGATAAACAGATAAACACGCTGTTATAACAGTCCACTACAGCTCGCCCCTGCATTTTAAAGGGGAGGTGACAAGCTGTTCTGATTGGTTTATTCCATGTTATGCACAAAAAAACACCTCTGAATATCTAAGACACTTAGGACAGAGTTTGCTGCGCCTTCAAGTCTATTTTTTCCACCGTCAAAATAGCAAAATGGATTTGGACACGCCCGTAAATGTTAATTGCACATTTACGTTTTGCATTCTATCATGAAAATAGATGACAGCAGTGTAAACATCTCAGAAAGGGGTAAAATAGCTATAAAGATCAGTTCTGGACCTCCACATGGCCAATGCTGCTCTATTTCAATACAACTTGATCCCTGATCTTCAGGCTGACAGGGATGTACAGCAGAACAATGCTTTTGGATGAAGTCTGACGCGCAAAAACGTAAGATGTATTGCAGCTATCATCTCCAAATCCCTGTACTTAGTTCATCTCCTCTGCAGGCTGTGGCCAAAGTGGATATGAGGGCTTTATAAGTAGAAAAACCCACTCCAGCGTTTCCTGCTTGGTTATTAAATGCTAAATACCAAAGCCTTTCGGCTGTAACTCTTCGCCGAGGTGTCGTTGCCGTACCCCTGAAGACGAGGAGCATTACGGGGCATAAAGGGCACCTTAGCTGCTCTTAAAAACTGGAGGAATTTATACCCAAGGCTCTCATCGCCCAACCATAACATTTTCCTAGCTTCACGCTGGGTTAGAAAAAGACAAGAGGCTAGCAAAAATGTTCTCCCTCTCCTTTTTTCTCTCTCTCTCTCTCCATCCATTTTCCTCACTCTCTCTCTATCTGTATATCTCTCTTTCCTTTACTCCCTCCTTCCCCCCTCCACGGCTGTAAAACAGCGCCTAACTGAAAGCAGAGCACTTTTTTTCCATCCCGCCTTCTCGCAAGGCTAAAGAATTATAGAGAGGAGGGTGAAGGGAAAAACGAAGCCTTAGACGCACACACACACACGTTAAATCCCTTTTGCTTATTTGTCTGCCGTTGAACAATTAGGGATATAATACGGGTCACGCTGAAACGTGGCTAATGAGCCTAATGGCAAACGAACAACGCGAGGGCGAAAAAACAGCGTCTAAACTATTAATCAGAGAAATACGTCCTCGGAAAGTGCAAACGGCAAAACAAAGGCAGCCAGTGGCCCGATATGATCGGTGATTGTCATGTTTGCTGATGTTTGGAGGCCTTAACTGCGGTCTACACATGTTTCCAGCTGCTCCAGACTGCTGGTCTGTTCTCAGCTGGGTTTATTAGGGAGAAGAATGTGCTGCCTAGTTAGCTGTCCAGAGTCGACCAAGAAGTAGCGATAATTTCTAAAATACTGCAGCTCAAACAGAGCCAACAACCTGTTTGGGGCTGCCAAATTGGGCAGGATCCCCAGTTTAGCAATTTTAGTACGACCTGCTATGAGTACACAGTACTGTGCTGTGAGCCACGCCACATTTCTTCATATTTTGCTTTGAATCTCCTTGTTGGTGTAAAAACCCTTTTTCTGTCAGACTGTCTGCTCTCTGTCACACTGAGGAGATTAAATGAAAGAAATGTGAACAAATGTTTTACTAACTTTTGGTATTTCATTTGATTTTGGTAAAACTCAACATAATACATTTATGCAAGAGTGTTTAATAATAATAATTATTATTTTTTCATTTAGTCATAAAGTGAACTTTTCTTGACTTTTGCATATTCGAACAGAATAGCTGTTGATAATCTTTGATTATTCAAAAATGGCTATACTTTTTAGTGTTAAAATGCCCGCACCTGTTCTGTCAACAATCATTTGTTAAGATTTTTGTACAGTAAACCCCCTGCTTACTGCAAAATAGTGGAAAAAAGTGAACAACTGCAAACTATTTTTAAAGTGTAAACCCTAAATAAGCTCCTAATACACTTTAATTTCATTTTTAAATTCTGGACTGCAGCTGCGTCAAAGGGCAGCAGCCAATCAGAAGCAAGGAGAAATAAATAGCGTTCTCAGATTGGCTACTTTTAAACCTCGCGTCTCTGAGTACAGCGGTATTTCACCATCCCGAGACGCCTTTCTTTGTGTTCTCTGGACAGTACAGTATAGTTATTTTTTACATGGAAATGTAGCTGAATTTACGTTAATATGTTACAAGATTAGTAATTATTTTGCTTAATAATTTAGCACTAAAATGCATGAAAAATTATATATTGCCTCGAGAAAAGCTGGGACGTCTGGACCTCGTCTGCCACGCCCCCTCGTCCTCCTGCGGGGGTGTTTAAGCAGCAGAGGCTCATTCTGTTCAGGTGTCTGACTGCCTTGCTAACATAAACAACCAGCATGAGGACGAGGGGGCGTGGCGGGGGCGTGGCAGACGAGGCTCAGACGTCACAGCATTTTTTATGGCAATATATAATTTATCATGCATTTAAGAGAGGAGGACATCTGCAGTTTCCACGGTAGTGTGGGAGTTTCCGCGAACAATTATTCGCGACTGCCGAAGCGCGTATAAGGGGAGGTTTACTGCCTTCCTAAAAACACCCAAAATCAAAAGGTGGTCAGTTTTTAAGATACCAAGTTATTGTAAGCTTGTACAAGAAAACAATTTAATTTTTATCAATAACATTTTGAACATTTTTAAGCTTTTAACGAGCAGTAAATGAGCCGGATAGATTTAGTGTGTGGAGCTGTTGGTATAAAATCTCATACATATGAGTGTAAGTCACTAAATGTGCTACTTATACAACCGTTATTTCCTAATCCCTGTACTGAGCTCAGGTAGAGTGGTTTTACCAGGAAGGTCCATGGGTGGGGGCTCAGGTGGGTCAGTCAGGGTGGTCTTCTCTTCTCCAGCCAGTGGCAAACTCTGACCTCCATCAAACATTCCGAATACAGCCACCGAGTACTTAGTTCCTGCTCTGCGGAAAAAAAAACAGTCAACAATATTAGAAACACAAAACAGGTGTAAAGAAACAGGTAAAGCACTACTGGACTGAGTTAGAAGAGGTTCAATGGAATATGATTAGACAACTGACCAAATTACTACAGACTAGATGTACAGCCACCCGCTCATTTCTTCATATTTCGCTTCCAAAGATCGAAACATTTTGTGTTTTTAATGTGTTCTTGAGGAACAGTTCTCCAGGCTTCCTGAAGGACTTACAAAGACTCTCAGTCCCTGAACCTGACCAGTTTCAGAGGAATGTTTCTGTTGGTTAAGACACACAGTGACCTACGTATGAATCATTC
>JBBPCY010073070.1:0-10568 GCA_037974405.1 Brachyalestes nurse
TATATATAGAGAGAGAGAGAGAGAGAGAGAGAGAGGGTTACACAGAGCCCTGACCTCAACCTCATCCAACACCTTTGGGACGAACTGGAATGGAGATTGCGAGCCAGGCCTTCTCGTCCAACATCAGTCCCCATTGGTGTAATGATCAGGCTTCCCTATACTTTTGATATATATACATGTGTATGTGTATTTGTATACAGTATGTATGCATGTACTATGTGCGTGATTACTGAGAACTGCAGGTTATTTTTATTTAATTAAGTCTTATTTGTACACTCACACTCCTAATGTATTAGGATTCAGTTCTTGATATACCAGATGGAAAGAAAACAAATCTTTTTTTTCTCGCTGTACTGTCTAGGCAGACAAAACTAAAAAGTAAATACGCATGACGTGTGCGCTTGTGTGTGTGTGTGTGTGTGTGTGTGTGTGTGTGAGAGAGAGAGAGAGAGAGAGATAAGGCCGTCTGTCTGTGGTCTGAGTGATGGTCAGTTAAAATGCAGTGACTCCAGGCCGTCATGCCTCATCTGCTCTTCCTTTTCCTTTTCCTCTGCGCTCACTTTTCCTCGCTCTGCCCACTAATTAGAGGAACTTCTCCCTGACACACATCTCACCACTCTCTTTCTCTCCCTCTCTCTCAGTGATTGGACGAACACCTGCTGGGGTTCAGGGCACCGGTGACACTGATGTTGATGACAGAATGAGAGGTAGAGATAAAAGGAAATGAGAGAAAGTGACAGATAGAGAGGACGAATAAAGAAAGATTAGGAAAGAGAATGTAAAGAGAAAGAAAGAAAATGGAAGCAAGTCAGAAAGATAGACAGACTGGCGGTGAAATCATGACTGGGACAGAGAGAAAGAGAGAGAGAAAATTGTCTTTACATCCTGAAACGTCCACAAGACTATTACAGGTTTCCTGTGGTATGACGTCATTTCGAAACAAGCTGATAGATTGTTATTTATAAGGAACTCGTCCTAAACCTTCTGAGACAACCACGCCCCTTATACAACTGCAAAGCCCCGCCGTCCATCCACCTTGCATTATCTATGTCAATTGAAATAATGATTACAGTCCGAATTCTACAGAATATCAAGATTTAATACCTTGCTTATCAAAGTGCATCAACTTAATAGTTATACTTAACAGTCATACTTAATAGTTTCAGTTACCACACGTATTTAAACCAGCAACAAATTGTCATTTCATGTATTAATTTAATTTAGAAAGGTTTTTTGGGAGTTCTCCCTGTTGTTGCTTAAGAAGTTTTTTGTTTGTCACCTGATATTCCAGATTTAAATGAACATTCTGTTACTTTGTGTTGTGAATTGTCCTTGTATTCACTTCAGCTGCACTGGCTGGTGGCAACACAGACACCGGCCACCTGGTGACTCTTTAATGTTGTGACTTTATCTATATTTTAAAATATAAAGAGGTTAATTTTCTGAGTTTCAGTGAAACAACGCGATTTGCGACTCATTTGACTTTGACTCGTCACTCTTTCGACAGGATGTTCAGGTTTGGTGTATAACAGCACAAGCCGTGGTTGCTATGGTTACAGTGCTATAGTAGGGATGAATGAATAAGGGAGAAGATAAATACTCAATAAAGAGAGATAAAGACATGTAACCAAACAACAGCTCTGCTGGGTCATTTGCGTGTGTTGCTGGTGGTTCAATAGTTGTGTAAAATGTAAAGATTTAATTTACAGCGTCAAACAGTGAGTCTGCATTTCTGTATTGTGTGTGTTGTGCTCTTGAGTGTCCTGCACAGCGCTTGCTCCATCCATAAGTTGGTGAATCAGCTGTTGGGACGCAGCCGGAGTTTAGTATCATTTAGTTATTGAAGGACTGTATAAACGTATAAATACAAAACTCATGTCAACTGTAATCCTGAATCTCTATTAACCTGCAGTGTTGATCAGGGGTTAGCAGTGTTAGAATGTTCAGTGTAGAACGTTCCAGATCACACCGGTATCATGAGATGCTTCAGTGGAAAATAGTCAGATGGCGCAACCCTGTAATGCTACACACTGAAGGGTTAAATGAAATACTAAACACAGCCAAACTTTTTATATGATAGAGATCAGTCTTTCACATCACTGTGAAGGACTTCTGGTCCACTCTTCCTGGCAGAATTGCTCTAATCCAAACACAATGAGGGGATTTCAAGACCATTCAAGTCTCTGCTACAATATCTCGAATGAGTTCCCGTCAGGACTTTGACTTTTGCTTCTTTTAAGCCTTTTGAAGGTGGACTTGCTCTTGTGCTCAAAACCAAATACGCAGATCACTGACTGGTGACCAGAAATTCACCTGTAGGATTCCTGATTCTGTTAATTACAGAAAGTCACAAGGCCCAGAAGCAACAAAACAACCCCACACCATCACAGTGCCACAAAAATGTTTGTCTGTTTGTTTTTGTGACATTCTTAGTTTGGAACACCCTGGTAGTTTATGTCAGATGTAATGACACCCCAGTCTTTCAATAAAATCGACTTTTAAGTCCACAAAACATTACTCCAAAAGTCTTGGGGGTCATCAGGGTGTTTTTAGGCAGGAGTTACAAGAGCCTTTATGTTCCTCTTGGATAGCAGTAGTTTTCTCCTTGTAACTCTCCTATAGATACAATTTTGGCCAGTCATTGTCTAACAGTGGAATCATGAATGCTGACCTTATCACAGTTCCTTTGGGTTATACTGCAATTCTTGGAAAAGTAGGTGTTGAATATGTTTTTTTTTTCTGTTCAGTAAATGAAATGACAATTTAAAAATAATTTTGTGTCTGTCTACTCTGTTGTTTTTGTCTTAATTTTAGTTTGAAGATCTGAAACAATAAGGTGAGGCAATTATGCAAAATTTGGGGCAAATACTTTTTCATGGTGCTGTAGAACAAAGTATCAGATCTTTATATTCTACAGTTCACATAATGATATTAACTCAAAAAGGATGAACACAGGAGTTTGAACAACTACAGCATTAAGAGCTAGCTGTGGTTCCCATGACAACACTGTAAAAATGAATCTTATACAGCTTCAGTTTGTCAGCAAAAACTATGGTAGCAATTGTAATTTCAGACATTTTCTGGAGGTTTGAATTGGCCCCAAACATAAAGGATGTTAGTAAATTTGAACAGAACATGGGGTTACAGGGTTATGTATAGGCAACCCACGTTCATCATTAAATATCATAATCTGATGGATCTTAGTTGGCCTGGAGTACATTTGGGAATTAAAGACAATTGAATGTACCCATTTCATTCTATAGTGAGAGGTTCAAAGTTGCACTTGCATGAGATATAATGAATATAAAAGGACTGTTTATCTGTTATTGCTAAGGACAACACTGGTTCTAAAAACTAATGAGTCTCCGATCCAACTGACAGATTGGACCGGTGTTATTTTTTCCCACATCGCCCATTGTCGTGGTCACTCACTGGCTTGTGAGAAAGGAGAAGAAGCGTGGCCTCCCTAAATCACAGCCTAATTGTTTCGCAGCTCAGCAGAGCACAGGAAAAATGGCCATGGTCCTGCAAAAACGGAACTCCTGACGCATTGCTCTGCAGTGTTAGTGAGGGCAGTAAATGGAATTCCCATTTAGCCTCATGAGCGAGCTTGCCGTTGTTAACCTTTCCCATGTAATGGTTTGACCACAGTCACTCTCTCACTCAATCTCTCTCTCTCTCTTACATAACTTTAAGCCAAACAGCAGCAACACACTTGGGTTCAAGCTATATGAGGGCATGAGCAGCCAGATGGAACGTAAAATCTCCTCTCACAAGCTTGTTATGCTGTCCACAATCCGGCAACGCTCTGAGGGCAACCATTTACACAAAGGCTCTGAGTCCTGACAGCTTTGGCCCGCAATGAAATCACTTGTAAGGTGCTAAGAGTGGGGTTTATTTATTACTGTTTATTACTGTGATTGCAAGTTAACTTTTTATTATTATTATTTTTATATTATTATTTTTATGGACCCAAGACCATATTAAATTTTAGCAAAATTCCAATGCAAAATGTTTAATATTTGGTGTAGTGCGAGTGTATTCAGATATTTGATCGGTTGATAAGGTGATTAAAGTATTCATCATTAACCAAATTAGAATGACCATTGTGATGTCATGGATATGGGGGAAAGTGACAAAACATTAAGCAACAAGTAAGTCCTGCAGACTCATAAACAGACTTCAAGACACTAAAGCTCAGGTCATTTTGTTGTGGTTTTATTAGAAGTAATCAGTAAAGTGGCCCCTTATAGTCACACATGAACACATCACAACACATTATGAAAAATGCTAAATTCTTTCTCTGCGTTTAACCCATTCATCAAGCAAAGCAGGGGGATGCCACCAATTAGGGGTGCCAGAATAAATTTTTTTAATGCACTCTTTTTATTGACCATTAATACCAATGTTTTGGTGTCTCCACTGGTTAATCAAACACTGGTATTATTGCAACTACACAATCACACAATGCATTCTTGCATAAATGCAATCAAAATATTATTATTTCAGCGTCCAGTCCATATGTGGAGGTTACAGTGGAAGTGTGTTATACTTTTATGAATCACTTTATTAGAAACAAGCCTACCTTCCAGTCGCTGACTACTTTATGATTTAAACCTACTTTGCATGTGAGTAGGATTGTGTGGGTTTTTTTCCACCTGTCATTGTCACTGCTAGGTACAAAGTGGTCCATCACCCAGAAATATCCAGCCATGAACAGATTTGTGACCACTGTGACCACTGATGAAGGCCTAGTGGATGGCAAACCCAAACTGTGCATCAGCAGATGGGCCATGGTTTGTAACTCTATGCCAGAAAGGTTCCAGATTTTTTTCAACCCAGATAAAGATCACCCATGCAGAACACTGAACAACCATTGTGAGCAAAAACAACAAAGATACACAGTTTTCCACTTACTGCAAATGCAGTCAATCAGGCAAAACATGTTAAGTGTCCAAATTGTGCCTCTTTAGTTTAGCCCCAGAGCTACAAGGATAATGTTACTAGAAGTTTACATTCTTTTCAAATTAAAAGACATCCTCAGAACTAAACCTGCTCAAACTGTATCCAACTCACCATTAAGGTGACAAAGACTTGGTTTATTACACGGTATGACTTACTATGAGCTATAAAAACATTCTTTTCGTGGTTTTGCTGGTCTCTTTATTTAATATAACATTTACCTGTTTTACATCTATTTTCCCAGGATGTCGCACTGGAGTCTCTTTTACAAGAGAGACAACCATACAAGATATTCACGTATTGGACTCAAGCATATAGTGAAAGTGACCATTCTGTCAAACGTGAACACACCACAGCACACAACTCTTCCTCTGTATTTAACCCATTCACCGAGTGAAACAGCGGGCAGCCAGGAACACTGGCAGAGTGTGGGGACGGTACCTTGCTCAGGGTACCTCAGAGGTGCTAAGCACTTATGGGAATCGAACCCACAACTTTCTGATTGCAAGGCGAATGCCCTAACCACTAGGCCACCAGTGTATGTATTTGTGCATAGAATACAATTCACAAATACATACACAAATCCACAATTGGGCCATTTATAATCTCATTCAAAACAATTACAAGTCACCTTGAATTCACTGATGGATAAAAACATTTTCTAACTTTTAGCAAATTATTCCATGCTGATGGTGTATAGCTATTTATATATGTTCATGCCCAAAGTAATGTTACTATATTCAGGTGTTACAGCCACACTCATAATAGGTGCTTAAAATCAAGCACATTGCAAAACTATGCAATTTCCATGGACAAAAGTCACAGAATGAGTATGTCAACAAGGCAGTTCTTCTTGTTGACACCCTATATTCTTGGTAAAATATGTAAAATGTTCTGCCAGCTGCAAATATCCTCCGCTTTTTTTGCAGCAATAAATATATTTTTTCACACAAGGGGAGCCATTCACCTCGCTGCGTGTCCCAATATTTTGTCCCGCAACATTCCAAGTTGCATATGTCGGCGGGGAAAACACTCAGACACTTCATACTGCACAGTTTGGTAGATCTCAGGAGATCTTTCCAACAAGCCCTCATTTGTATTTTTAGCCTGAGTAGATCCGGTTTTATTCTCCGAAAACCGGGTGTCCCAATACTTTTGTCATGCAACCTTCCGAGTTGCATATCTCGGCAGGCGAATACGGGTTTACCATTACATTTTCTTTAAGGGTAATGCATTAAACTGAGTTTAGAAGGAACTGGGAGCGTGTTTGGGGGCATATTTAGGGTTTACACTATAAAAATAGGCATTTTAGGCATTTTTTTAACAAACACAACAATGCGGTTTTTCCACTATACGCGGGTGCTCTTGGAACGTAACCCCCGCAAAAAGCGAGGGATTACTGTATATCAATGATTCCTGAATCAGGTGAAATGAGCTGAATCGGATGTGTTAAAGCAGAGATAAAACTGGGAGCACAGTTGGGAAACCCTGGCCTGAAAACATCAACAGTGGCATACAACCTGTAACCTTTTGCCTTTTCATGAACTTGGGCACCACAACATTAAAAGACACTGCACCTTAGCCTTTGCTGATATTTTTTTCATGGCAATCGACTGAATTCCTGGTTAATTTCATCCCTTGTAATTGATGACTGTTAGCAAGTGTCTGACTGTAAGTCTCCTATTTTGTTGCCTCCACAGAATCAGATATGTCCCACATTCTCCTAGATCTCTGCAACATGGGAAGCTGGATAGGAATTTTACAGGAAAACAAAATGCTCATTAGTGAAAGCAGTAAGACTCTCGCATTCGTCGCTTCAAACTTTGCCGGGTGACCTGCTACTTGAAATGTGCCACCAAGGAATGAGAAAACCTGCATGAAGGCAGTTGTTTGTATATACAGTCAAACTCTGAGCTCCACAAAGATGGGAAGTTTTGTATTATTAACAGATTAGTAATGGGTTTTTAATGATTCTAATGATCATTATAATGGAGAGAAGTGTCTAAACTTGGGCCTGACTCACCAAATAACACAATGCTGACAACTTCATCACCCACAGTTTGCTCGTTGCTCATTCCTGCAGTAATTGCCTTGTAAGAGCATTCGGTGAAGCATATGGTCTGCTCACTGTCTGTATATTACCCTCTGATTAGGCAACATTTCATAGATGTGGTGCGCGCAGCAAATGAGCTCCTGTAGGGTTTATAGAGTCCACACTGACAGACTGAACTCTGTGGGAATCAAAACCAGTTGATTTTACTGGGTTTTAATGTGTTTACTGCACATGTGCTGCATCCCAGGTGTCCTTCCTTCAGATTCCTACAGTTAAGGCCTATAACATCATAGATATCTCATTAGTATTATTATTATTTTGTAAGAAGTTGCATTGCTAAAATGAAATGCATCCAGTTTATTTGGCCTACAGACATTCCTTTCAAGCATGTATGTCTATGAAGGGTTTGTATCAGGTTTCAAAGTTTATTGTCATATACAGATAACTATTGAAAATACAAGAAATGAAATTGAATGGACTTGGAATTATATTCATTTAGATACATTTTAGATTTTATAAAATGTAATATGTGTCCATATTTATGAGCCCCACTACCTCTTCTTTCTGCATTCGTGTTCGAGTCTTGTCTGTTTGAAGACAGAGGAGGTGTAAGTATAGAGGTAGTGGTAAATAACTTTTTCCATATGTTTTAAGCCAAGATTCTTTTGCCCATATGTAAAAAAAAAGCTTCATCCAGCTTTGAATGGGAACAGTCTATGGAATTGGGTTCTTTTCAAGACTACAGAGTGCATAAACTAATGAACATTTACAGCAAATAGAACTAAACACAATAAAGAGTGAGTAGTCATAATATAAGCCAAACTTAGATAACTTAGTCTGGGAAATAAGTCCCAAGTCTGGGAAATGTTACAACAGCAAAGTGGAAGCAGAAGTGGCATAACTTGTAGAAATAACAGCTATACTATATAACAATATCAATATAATATCAAAAAGATCTGTAGACTATAGAACATTTAAAAAAAAAGATATATAAATATATACGTGGAAAAACCCAAGGTGATCATCAAGACATTTGGGAAGGCTTTACTGGTAAGCAATCCTGAAACAAAAATAATGTCTACAATTTCTGCTGTCGAGCTGCTTGAACCAAAGCTTTGGAGACTTTAGAGGCTCCCCAAACTCTAAATGAGCTGCCTACATCTGCCAAGCACCTGAGTAAGCAGAAGTCACCTGGCCTGCAGGGAACACAGTTATTGCTGTTTGGAGTTCTGGCAGCTCTGCTGAACTCTGAAGCTCTGAAAACATACCTGTCTACGTAAGAGAGAG
Source organism: Brachyalestes nurse (assembly GCA_037974405.1). Lineage (NCBI taxonomy): Eukaryota > Metazoa > Chordata > Actinopteri > Characiformes > Alestidae > Brachyalestes > Brachyalestes nurse. Next base: position 8,303 of record JBBPCY010073070.1, read on the forward strand.
TGTCAAATCAAAGGCAAAACCTGGAAAGAACGAAGAAACATAAGTGTAGATGCTTTCAGACAGGTGGACCACATTACGCAGTTAAATATTCTACCATGCAGGGTGTCATTTGACCTTGAGTTTGGATCAAAACAGCAAGAAGAAAAGATCTAAAGGCACTTTTTCATAGGCATACAGGAACTGTGCTGTATCTAAACCATGCTGTGATGGTATGGAACTTGCAGCACGCTTTGATTTTCCATTGTATCTGAGTTCGGTAACAGTGTTTCTGACATGTCAGCAGCACAATTCTCTCCACACAGTTTATGGCCAAAAATCGTGTCCATGGACTCAAACCAGTAGATTTTTTTCTGTCAGAGCTGCTTTTGTTATTGTGGTGTTTTATGGGTTTTTTGTTTGTTTGAGGTTTTAACATTTTTATTTGCATATTTTAGCCATGAGATGAAAACCTGCTAGCGATGACCTGGTACATTTCTCACATCGTTAAAGATAAATGTGTTAGTGTCATAGAAAACTCCCACAGAAATATATCTTCAGCCCAAACAGACTTTGCATATACTTTACCGACATCTCAGTTGTTAGTTTGTAACACAGTTTTTTTTTTTTTTATGCAGACACTAAAAAACAAAGATCTCTTTCCTTGTTGTGATGACATTTCTACCAATAAGAAAGCAGTGATGGCCCTGTCATTAAAGCAGGTTGTAAAGAAAAAACATTTATTTACAGTACGAGACAGTTCCTTGTGCCTTCTACCAGTCAAAAAGCAGGTTTTTGCCCAGCCATTGAGCATCTCGGTTACAGGTTGCTTTATTTGTGGAATAGGATTCACAATGTTTATTAAACACCCCACATGATTTCATACAACACAAACAGAGCAGTATAAAAAATAGCCAGTCAATCAGTCAATATGAAAAAAGGTCAGTCAAGTCAGTTTCAGTTCAGATTCTCTGTGTGTCAAAAAAAATAAAAAAGAAAAAAATTGTACGTACTTTGTAATGTTGAATAAAAGTTTGTGCGTGAGATATCAAAAAGGGACCTTATCTGTATCCAAAGAGAACGTGTCCAGTCCATCAGCTAGGGCAGGTTGATGGGCACTGGGTGCAGACATATTCCTGAACATCCAGAGTCGCTGACTCGCCATGTAGTTTTCTCTCTCTGATCTCTGTCTCTCTCTCAGTGATGAGAAATGCACAACAAAAAAACACAGCAGTATAAAACATCTCATTAGCGATGTACAGGGCTTTATCACTACGACATTCAAGGGTTAATTACTAAACCACAGATCTTAATTATTGTGCAAGGTAGTAACAGTGCAAAACTAGACTGTATTTCTGCAGAGAACAAGTGTGCTTGTTCAAATGCAGAACACAGCATTAGCATCAGTGTCAGCATTAACATTAACATTAACATAGCATTAAGCTAGCATTAGCATATCATTAGCATATCATTAGCCTATCATTAACCTAACATTAGCATAACATTAGCGTAACATTGGCATAGCATTAGCCTTAACATAACATTAACTACCATTAGCCTAGCTTTAACCTAGCTTTAGCATAGCATTAGTGTAGCATTAGCATTAACCTAGCATTAGCATAGCATTAACCTAGCCTTAACCTAGTATTAACCTATCATTAGCATAGCATTAACATATCATTAGCCTAGCATTAACATAGCATTAACAATGTATTATTAGTAATACATTAACACTAGCCTAGAACAGCATTAACCTTAACCAAGTATTAGAATTAACACCTAGCATTAACCTAAAACTACCATAGCATTAGTGTAGCATTAGCCTAGCACCGACGTAGCGTCAGTGTAACATTAGCATAGCATTAGCATTAATATAGCATTAGCCTAGCATTAACAATTTTAGCATAGCATTAGCACTAGCCTAGCATAGCATTAACATAACATTAGCATTAATGTTATGTCTCTGCTGCCTGCACTGCTCAGCGTGCTTCTAGCGTGTCTGTACTCCTGCTTTAGCTGCTAATTCTAACTTATAGTGAATTGACTTAACCTTTGGACGATTATTAAAGTATTTCCACCGGTCCACAACGCCACCAGCCCACCGTCCACAACCAACAGCTACTCATACTCGAGACCAAGGAACCAGGGAGTATAGCCTGAAACCATTAGCATCGAAAGCCCGTTAGCCTAGCTATCACAAGTTTTTTTTACATCTATTATCTCTGTTCTAAACACCATGCCGGTTATGTCTCTGCCTCTGAGTGCAGGTGAGGATACATTCGAGCTGCAC
>JBBPCY010073071.1:0-10568 GCA_037974405.1 Brachyalestes nurse
TCCAGCCATGTCTTTATGGAGCTGCTTTGTGTACTGGGACACAGTCCTGCTGGAATAGAAAAGGTTCTTCCCCAAACCCTAACAAAACAGGCATGTCCCAGTACTTCTGTCCATATAATGTATAAGTGAGTGTGTGCATGTGAGTGCATATATACATGTGTGTGTCTGTCTGTGTAGGAGTGAGTGTGTGCATGTGTGTGTGTGTGTGTTTGTGTTTGTATATGTATGTGTGTGTCTGTCTGTGTAGGAGTGAATGTGTGCGTATGTGTGTATATATATACAGTATGTGTGTGTGTGTGTGTGTGTGTGTAGGAGGGTGGGATCAGGCTCGCTGGAGGCCTCCATGCAGGGATAAAAGGCCTGAGCGCTGTTCCCGGCTGCTAATGGCTCTGTAGGGGCTTTTCATCTCCTCTGGGGAGCACATGTAGCGCCCTGGGAGCACAATACGCTTCCAATTGGTCGATATTTGGCCCACTTTTTTATTTATTTATGTATGTAGTAATTAATTCATTTATTTGCACTTCATTTCTGTAGTAGCTGCTCTTTTCCCCGCCGGCGTGTCGTGGGTGCTGACGTGGCAGGAGGCAGATTTCGGAGGCCGCTTTCCAAAACGAGACAAATGTTCTATGAGGGGTGATTCATCAGAGCGTCTGATCGGAGAGCATGTTCTCTCATTAAGAGGAAAAAAGACACCATGTTTTGGTAATGGACTCCTTTTCGCCGCCTCTGACAAGATCAGCACCATTCAAACCTCATGGTTCCTTCAGAGATAATAATAAAGTTGTGCTCTGTGTGTGTGTGTGTGTGTGTCTTCTGTCATTTCTCTTGGGGTTTTCTGCCTCACCGAAGCATCTGGAGTCTCACTATTCCGCTCATCCCCCATAATCCCTCTTGCCGTTGTGATTTATGACCAGGCCAGAAGAATCGCTCTCCGTTTTCCGAGCATGGAGACCAAACAGCGGCGTCATCTGTGAACGGTTCACCACAATTAGTCCCACACGATTATATCATTAATGTGTGTTACAGTGGTGTGTATCATACTGGTGTGTGGTATATTGGTATACGTTATATTGGTGTGTGTTATATTGGTGTGTTATATTGGTGTGTGTTCTATTGGTATACGTTATATTGGTGTGTGTTATATTGGTGTGTGTTATATTGGTATACGTTATATTGGTGTGTGTTATATTGCTGTGTGTTATATTGGTGTGTGTTATATTGGTATACGTTATATTGGTGTGTGTTATATTAGTATACATTATATTGGTGTGTGTTATATTGGTGTGTGTTATGTTAGTATACGTTATATTGGTGTGTGTTATATTAGTATACGTTATATTGGTGTGTGTATTATATTATACACACCATTATATTGGTGTGTATATTCTATTGGTGTGCATACGATGGGTGTGTGTTATCCTGATGTGTGTTATACTGGTGGTTATTGGTGTATATTCTATTGGTGCACATTACAGTGGTGTATATTACACTGGTGTGCATTATATGAATGTAGAACTATTATATAAACAATAAAACACTGGAGGTCATATGATTTACATGTACAATTTACATTTACAGCATTTAGCAGACACTTTTATCCAAAGCGACTTCCATTCCCTAACTACATGGAGAGTCTCCCTGGAGCAACTTGGGGTTAAGGGTCTTGCTCAGGAACCCAGTGGCGGGTTTTTGCAGAGGGTAGGATTCGAACCCTTGACCTCTTGGTACAGTGGCAAGATTCCTACTCACTAGGCCACCTATCACAAATCTATTCGCAGTGATTACAGGATAATTAAATGAGAGATTGCGCTGCCCTGGCCGGAGTGTGTGTTTTATTGGTGCCCCTTCAGACCCCCAGCTGTGGAAAGGCTAGCGTGGCCTGTGTTGTTGTGGCTATAGATCAGAGTTGTGTGGCTTCTTGTGGCTATGGATCTTGTGGCTATGGATCAGAGTTCTGTTGATCAGAGTCTTCTGTTTGCTGGCCATCGAAACATCAAGACAGGGCTGAGCTTTTAAATGCCGTCCATTTTTACTTTTCCCAAAAATGTCCAGCCAATAGTAACTCAGAATGGTCAGAAAGTGACCGCTTAGGAGGAGCTCAGTTCATTTCACATACTGGTCATACTGGTCATGGAGGTTTGAGCTAGATTGTCCAGCCGCATCACTTGGGACCCTCCAGAACAGTTTTAAAATGACTTTTAATTTAAAATAAAGGGAATGGACAGCAGTGCATTGATGCATAAGGCTATAGCCAGCCAGCCGCGTGTGTGTGTGTGTGTGTGTGTGCGCTTGGTTACGAGACCCCTTTGATAAAGGTATTTAGGGCTCTGTATCTCCACCAGCGCCTCCTCGCTTATCAGCTGCAGATAGAGTGAGCCTGAAGTTCAAACAGAAACTGAAAACCCAGCGTATATTTACCCCATTTTCATTCTCCTCCTCTTTAAATCCCTTTTATTTCTCTGCAGACCCCCCGGGGAGAGGAGAGCTCGGCTGGCTTTCTAGAAAGACGTGTTTCTCGGAACGAATTAAAACGAAACCCGAAGCATCTGTAATGGAACTCTCCTCCGAGGGGGAAAAAAGCCCATCAGGCTCTTCTCCATAACAACACCCTCCTCAAGCCGCTCGGCGCCTCAGGCTCATCCGTCCACTTTCCCGGGCCTTCTTTATTCCTGGACGTAGCGCCACCATCAGATTTCTACATTTTAATCCACTCTAATGGCTAAAAAACATTGTCTCCTATCACTGCAGGGAGTTTTTTCCCACACGAGTGATTAGGCGAGTGATCTTGGGGAGAAAGTGAGGCATTTTTTGAAAGCAGAGCCTGGCGCCCCTCTAAGCTCACTCTCTCTGACACTGTGCTCCGATCCTGAAGAAAAAAGACACCAGAGCCTCAACGTTCCCTCCAGGGTCAAGGCGTTCCCTCCAGGGTCAAGGCCTTCCCTCCAGGGTCAAGGCGCTCTCTCCAGGGTCAAGGCGTTCCCTCCAAGACCTCAACGTTCCCTCCAGGACCTCAAAAAACAAAATCAGAAACACCACAAGACTATGAGTGTGTGCAGGTCAATACTGCAAGAAAGAGTGCAGAAACACAGAAGTACAAGACAAAATACAGTGCAGCAGCAACACAGCAGTACCAGCAGTACCAGCACAGGTAGTGCCACTTGACTGCAGAGCAGCGAAACTTCTCCACGTCAGTGAGACGATCTTAAATGCTGGTGTCACTTGTTTGACTTTGATTCATTCGACAGGATAATTGATTGTTGCTGTGGTTACAATGTCATAGTAGTGAATGAATATGGGGGGACAGTAAATACTCAATAAAATGGCTTATAAAGGGGTGGGATGAAAACAGCTTGTCAGGAACATTTGTTGGTGTTGCTTTGACATGTCAGGTGTCAGTAGCACAATAGTTGCGTACAACGTAAAGATTTGTTTCATGGTGTCAAACTGCAGGTCTGTGTTTCTTCATTGTGTGTTTAGTGTCCTGCACGGTCCGTCCGTCCGTCGGTTAGTCAACTGTTTGGACACAGCCTGTGTTTAGTGTGATTTAGCTATGGACTAACTGTCAAATGTAAAATATTTAAATATAAAACTCACAGGTGCAGGTATATCAGCTGTAGTCTTGAATCACTGTTAGCTTGCAGTTTTCCTCAGCTGTTTTTTAGAATGTTTGTTGGTCCACATTCTAAAGCACACCGATGCGATGGTTCACTGTAATGGAAGTCAGACGGCACAACCGCGTGACCCTACGTGCTGAAACGGTAAAGCTGAAATGTGTGCTACAGTTTCTGATTCAAATGAATGAAGAGCTTTTCTGTCTGAATGGGCGCCGGGGTGCCAGTACTCTGAAAACTCATCCCAGCACCAGTAACTATGAAAGAACACATTAGTGGGTGGAGCCTGGGTTGGTCAAATGGGTTTACTCTCTCTGTTGCATTTAGCGGGCCCAGCTTTCAGAACGTAAAGGAGGCTGTGCTGGAAGAATTGTGGGAGCACTGAGGGATGATGGAGACATGTTCTTCCTCTAATCGAGGTCATTTCTAGTAAAACCCGATCTCCGGGCCACTCCAGTGGGCCACAGGACCCCTCCAGCATCAGGGGATTGTCTCCAGCTGAGCCGGATTGGAAATTATAGCTCTGGATTGAAGCAAAGCTCTGTTCTGAGGATCTTTTCTGACCATATTCTGGTCCAGCTGAAGGGCTCAGTGCTAAACTTGGCTAAAGGCGTATCGCTCTTCTGAGAAAAGCTTGTATCTCTAAATTGGTTGTGTTATAGGAAAGGGGATCTTTCACTAATTCACATCAATGTCATAAGCTTTTGTTCCACAAAATAATGGACCATTTCTATTGGTCAAAGATTTAACAAATTCTACAGGCACCTGTAGTTACTTAGTCATACTAGTCACAGTAAGTCATACTATGTCCTAAACTTTAATAGAGAGCTGGATAAAGGTAGGGAGAATGTCTGGATGTATTTACAGAAACAATTTGGGTGACTGTAGACTTCAAGGTGTTATTCCAAGTAATTATGGAGTTCTGTTGGTCCAAAATTGATAAAATGCTACAGGCTGCTATAGTTTAAAAACAGTTACTTCTATAGGTCACTGTAAGTCATACTGTGTTCTGAACCACATCCACAATCGACCTTAATAGAGTGCTGGATGTGGATTGGAAGAATTTTTTTGGATGTATTTTTTAGATTAACAGTTTAGGTGACTTTTGAGTTTTAATGTTTATCAATTTTAGCCTGGCTGTAAACTAAAGAAGCAAGATTTGGATTCCAAACACATCTGGGCTGATCGACCACATCTGGTAAATTGTATATGTTTTTATTTTTTTGCTGCACCAGTTCTTTAAGCACAGCTGCACTGGGACACTAAAGTGTAAAAGTCACTAGATCTCCTTCATAAACAGGGTGTTTACCAGATAATTAACATACTCTATAGTGTAGTTGAGTTATTAATGAATAATTATATTTAATACCACTGCAAATGTAAGCAATATAAAGAGTACTTAATTAAACAAAGACGCTCATGACTGGTGTTTGTGCTGGACAGGGTTTCTAAGGTGAATTGTTTTGTGTATGTGTGTGTGTGTGTGTGTGTGAATGAGTGTGTTCTGATGAATGAAGAACAGAGTGTGTGTGCTGTGGTTCATTATATCAGCATGCGGCCGCTGGCACAGACAGACGCCGCCGGAATGTTTGTGTCACTGCAAAAATGAGAAATAATTAAATCCTCTGTTTTGCTGTATCACTCGCCCGCTTCGCCTCGCCTGCTCCTCTCTGTGATTTGCATGCGTGTGGCGTTTGTGGACTCTACTGTACAGGAGCTCCCTCAGTCTGTGACCAGGCTGTCCCTGGGCATTTGTTTTGATTTGATTTGATTTTTGTTCTCCTGCTTTTTTTGTATCTGTGCTTTTGGGAGGGTTTGGATTGGTGGCTCAGTGTATGAATATATAGCATTTAGAAAAGACCATTAAATAATTCAATAATCAACTTAAGCAGACACATATACACATACACGTATATGTGTGTGTATGTATGTGTGTGTGTGTATATTTACAGTATACATATATATATATATATATATATATATATATACACACTAACTTTTACAGGATTTATTCAACATTTTTCCAGTGTTTGAGAAATCCTGTGAGAAGGATGCAGTAGTTTATAATATATATAAATATATGTATTTTAAAAATTTTTATAGGTAAGATGTTGCATGAAAATTCATTCTGGGTATTAATTTTTTAGAACTTCATTAGAAGTCATCCTGGATATTCCTTTTGGTCGAAATGTGTCCTTGATATTCTTCATCTATTCTTCTAGTCTTCTGAGAATCATCACAGCTCTGTTCATCATTCTGGACATTTTTCTTCACTATTGCTCCCTTTTTACAGCTGAAAGTTGTAGAGTCAGGAGTAAAGCTGAGGCAGTGTGTGCTGTATCTGCTGTGTGAAGACTGTGACTCAGGAGTAAAGCTGAGGCAGTGTGTGCTGTATCTGCTGTGTGAAGACTGTGAGTCAGGAGTAAAGCCGAGGCAGTGTGTGCTGTATCTGCTGTGTGAAGGCTATGAGACAGAAGTAAAGTCGAGGCGAGGCAGTGTGTGTTGTCTGCTGTCGATTCGAGTCAATATCCTGAATGACTTTCTGAACAGCTGATGATGAACTAAAGCTCCGGTGTCTGTGTTTGTTCCGGATTGACTTTAACTCTCTCTCTCTCTCTCTCTCTCTCTCTCTTTGTAGATGATGAAGTTTGCCTGGGATAACTATAAGCAGTATGCCTGGGGGAAGAATGAGCTCCGACCGCTGACCAGGAACGGACACATCGGCACCATGTTTGGTGAGTGTTTTTCAGGTCTAGGCTGGATTTGGCTCGGGGTGTCTGGGAGAAGTTCACCAGGAGTGTTGGAGATGTTCCCTTGTCCCTTGTGTGTGTATACATACATACATACATACATACATGCATACACACACACACACACATATATATATTAAAGTCTATGGATTTAAATGTAATGTCATTAAAGTCCCTGTTAGCCACAATATCATTTTTGGTCATATCATATTGTTGGTAAATTAGTATTAAAGGAAAATAGAGCTGCTCTTGGTGACGTAGTTCAGAAATACTATTGGTTAATAGTACTTTAGTATAAGAAGTGCTCTTGATAAATATCTCTTTAAATGAAATGGTCAAAATAAATTTGTAATATATAAATGTACTTTCAGTCAAGTAATATTTTGGGTAGCGATGTGGCCTTACACCTCCAGGGTTGCGGGTTTGAATCTGGGTCCTGGTCTTGTGTGTGTGTGTGTGGAGTTTGCATGTTCTCCTCGTGGTGACATGGGTTTCCTCCAGGGTCTCCGGGTTTCTCCCACAGTCCAAAGAACTGGGGATTCCCAAAGTACCATAGGGGTGTGTTTGTGTGTGTGTGTGTGCGTGTGTGTGCCCTGCGGTGGGCTGGTGTCCTGCTTTGAGTGAGTCCCTGCCTCGTGCCCATAGACCCTGGGATAGACTCCAGGTACCCGCGACCCTAGTAAGGATTAAGAGGTTACAGAGAATAAACGAACAAATAAAATTAGTATCTGTGACCTTTTTTAGAGAAAAATCCAGACATCACAATTTCCAGAAATGTCCTTTTAATCACACACAGACAAATAAGAAAGAGGCCGGTCAGCTGCTGGCACTTTTGTTCGCCTCCACCGACGGTCCAGGGTGTGTTGGGTGTGATAAGTTCAGCATTTCAGCCACGAGATCCACAGCGAGCCGAGGGCCTTTTGGCTTCAGCCGGATTAACGTCAAGTCGTTGGTGGGAAGCGGTTTGTTCCGTCTGACAGTTTTCCCACCGCTTTTTTACCACTGTGTCACCGAGTGCCATTTAAACGGCTGCTGCAGTGTCACGTCGTGTGTCCTTGCTCGAAGCACATAACACACACTCCCCCTCCCCCCGTCTCCGATTTTGACAGTTTCTTCGGATTTTCAAATTAATTGAAAGCTGACCATCCCCTTTGCGCCCTCCAGGCATTTATACCTCTTACCGTCTGATCTGAGGACCTTCTGTGGGGCAAATCAGACCTGTGAAAAAGAAGGAAAGCAGTTTTTTGGTAAGAACACAGAATCTGTACAGTCATACACATCATCAGTATCCACACATCAGCCCAGTGGCTGAGAACTGCGGACTGTGTTGCCTCATGACACCCTGTGTGTATCCCTCCACTCTGAGTGGGTTAAGTTTTAGGACCGAAAACTTCAAAACTCAGGTAGAATAACATCTCAGGCATCAGCCATAACCATTTCATGGAACAACTTTTATATGAAGGAGCTTTTAGATGCAGGTGTCTGGTTCCATTCACCACCACTGTGAACAGTTGACTTGGTAAGTTTCTCTGTGAATAACTTTGTTTACGTATATTGACAGATTCATTGGTGGTTCACACTGAATGTTTGTAAAACAGTGAGGAGATTGTGTTTAGGAAGTTATGAGGAATTTCCCTTTTAGGTCTGAAATCAGCAGTTTGCATCTGAGCCGGTGGGTCGGAGCGTCGCCTCCTCACTGTTTAATTATTGTTTTATATCAGAGCAACATGCTCAGCCATAAAAAACACTGAACATCTCCAGCACTGTGTGTAAATCTGTCTAAACACACACACACCCACACACACCCATATCTGGGGAAAATATATTTCCAAATTCAGCTCTGCTGAGTGAATGAGTGTGTTTGGCTGTGTTTCTGTGTTTGAGTCGTGTGTGTGTGTGTGTGTGTGTGTAGTCAGGTATGAAATTGAAAGCTGTGTTCTTTAATTTAATCCCGTGAGTAAACAGACATGCTGTGAGATTAGCATTAGCGCTACACACAGCCTGGCCTGGTTGTTAGAAACATGTCGATATTCTCAATGTACACACACACACACACACACACACACACACACACAAACACTTACATACACTCACACAGAACATCCACATATATGCACTTACACTCACACGCGCAGACATACACACTTAGACGCAAACACATATACAGACACACACACACACTTACATACACATGGACATATGTACATTTTCACTCAGTCACACACACATACAAACACATGCACACGCATAAATGGATACACACACACATGCATATACTATGGAAATGAGAGATACTTGTTACATTTCTCTGCCTCCTTTCCCTCATTCATCTCTCTCTCTCTCTCTAATATATATACATTGGATATGCATATTGGAGGATTAACTCAGTATTAAAGGGACTGTATTGTGTTTTTTCTGAAATATGTTGTACTCTGTGAACACGTACAGCAGGTCATTCTGAGGTGTGTGGAAATGAGGCTGCGTTGTCCCCCGGCCACTTTATCAGAAACACATCCACTTCTCTCCTGGACAAACAGCAGTCCAGCTGTGGATTACACACACACACACACACACACACACACAAACACACATAAAAACACACACACACACATTTACGTTACATGTACATTTACGGCATTTAGCAGACAGTGTCCCTGGAGCAACTTGGGGTTAAGGGTCTTGCTCAGGAACCCAGTGGTGGTGTACTGAAGGTAGGATTCAAACCCATGACCTCTTGGTCACACACACACACATAGATACAAACACAAACAAATACACACACAAAATCACATATAAAAACACATATGCACACGCATACACGCAATCACAACCACATATACAAACACTTACACATACAAACATGCATACCCACACACACACAAACATGCTTACACACACTGCAGCCTGCCTGTAGATCACTCCTGGCAGTGACCGGACGGTAGGATGGCTCCATCCACAAATCAGACAGAGAAATGAGATGTTCTGTGTGAGGATCAAAGCGGTGTTGGCCCGCGGCGGAGCTCCGGGAGGAACAGAAACAGCAGCCAGGTGGAGGAAAAAAGAAGTGATGATGGATCACTGTCTCTGAGTGACTGATGGCATTATTGTGAGTTAATGGGTGCATGTTGGGGGGGATTTGCTGAAAAGAAGAAAAACGTTGGGATTGCGTCTGCTGACATTAAAACACCACACACACACACACACACACACACACACACACACTGCAGAACAAGGGTTTGAAACACTGCTGCGGTCCACTCACAAGGACGGGGACATACAGGACATTTTATTGCTTAACCATAATACAACCATACTACAGACCATGTGAGTCGAGCTTCTGTGAACCACAATGTAAAAAATTGATTTCAAAGTTGCACGTGAGGACAAGTGAGGACGGGTAGGGGTAGATGTTGAGGTGAGGGACGGTGAATCCAGCCGTGTTCTGGCAGGATTGCTTTCTTGAGGATGATCGAGGCGCTTGGAAAGAAGCTGGTGACTCTTAGGGGAACCAGCATTGCTTCTAGCTTGGTTGGAGTCTGTTGGGTGAGAATCAGGGGCGAGGGTGAAGTCGTCACCCAGCTGAACAAACAATTGATGGTGATCTGTTTGTCTTGATCTGGTTGATCTGTAGATTAAGGTGGTCCTGGGTGAGGTCCCGGGTGCGTGTGTGAGGTGTGTTACTGTCTTAATCGCACCTCCGCTGTAGCTGAGAGAGGAGCACTTGCCCTTTAACCCTGCGGTGCTGAGACTGTCACAATATACAGGGAGTCCTCAAGTTACGACAGAGATCCGTTCCTACGACAGTGCTGAGTCGAAACACACCCTAGCCTCAGTCACGTATCTATCCTAACACAGCTGTGAAATCTATAACATAAAAACACAGTCACTGATTAAGGAAAATTACATAAGTATTCTGTAGTAACAGAAAACAATGACAAAAAATAAGAGTAAAAAAATGATCTTTATTCCTGTGGTTGGCTTGCACACTGGAAGGGGCTTTGCAAGGTGGGAGAGAGATTTGCAGAGAGAGGTGCTGGAGATTTCATAGGGGCTGATCCCTTCACATACTCAAGGATACATTTCTTAATCTCTTTACAATGTCTTATTTTGGGGTCACGGTTCAGTATGGTTCGGTACAGCGATAGTTAAGTAACACAAAATTCTAAAGCAGGGGTGCCCAAACCTGTCCAGAAAGGGCCGCTGTGGG
>JBBPCY010073072.1:0-10567 GCA_037974405.1 Brachyalestes nurse
GAGAGAGAGAGAGAGAGAGAGAGAGAGAGAGAGAGAGAGAGAGAGAGAGAGAGAGAGAGAGAGAGAGAGAGAGGTGGGGAGAAAGAGAGAGGGAGAGAGAGAGAGAGATGTGGGGAGAAAGAGAGAGGGAGAGAGAGAGAGAGATGTGGGGAGAAAGAGAGAGGGAGAGAGAGGATACACATGCAACAGCAAAAGTTTACACACATTTAGAAGAAAAAAAATACTGTTTTCCACAGTTTGCAATAAGAGACCAAGTAAAAAGCGTAATTTTCCCTTTTTTGACATTTAATTTTTTATTCGTTTTTTTTTTTAAACTAAAACCGTTTTTTAAAACTACTCTCGAGATGTTTGACTAGAAGAAATAAAGCATCTTTAAAGGACCCATATCATGGAAAACTAATAAAATATATTTAAAAGATCTTTAAATATGTCTTATTTTTAAAAATAAGAGGTGGAGAAACAAAAAAAAAATTTTATTGGAAAATGATCCCATAAACATGAATTATGAGCAATTTTTGCATTTTTTAAAAAACACAAACGTTATAAAGGCACTTCAAGGGTTAAAAATAGAGGAGAAAAAACAATAGGTGGGATAAGGGCCCTCTGATGTCATGCAGTCAGTGTATGGATGCTAGGGAGGTCCAGGAACTCACGTGCCACTACTTGCAGGTTGAGCAGGCAGGTGCTCCGCCCGATGGCGTTGGAGGCTGTGCACTGGTACAGGCCAGACGTGGTGGTGCTGATGTTGCGCAGCGTCACCGTCCCCTGCATCTGATCTGAGGAGAGAACCTCAAGTTTAACATAAAAAATCTAAAAAATCTAAACTGTGCCTTAACTTCTACACTAGTCACTTTGTCTATGTTATTATTTTTACCCCAAACATATTTGCAGAAAATAATTTGCTGTTCCTGTTCTAAACTTCAAGTGTAGGTTAGCAATAGTTAAGTAAATAATAAATAAGCAAACGATAATAAAAAAGCTGAAATGAAAGCTGCAGTGTTTTTAAAAAACACTTTATCATGAAATGAACATAATGAATTAAAAAATGAATCATATACATCATATTACAAAGGAAGACAATTACACCAAAACTACTCAGAATAGATTCTTATTGTGCATTTATCATTTAATAACTTTAAATGTAAACATTACAAATATTTAATAGATTTTCATAGGTATTTAGAGGTGGTGAAACCGATTACAAAATAAAATACCCAGAGTGAACGTTTCAGAGGCCTGGAAAAATCTGTTGCATCAAATAAGTTCCAGTTTTAGTTCATTTTCAAAAAGAGGCCACTAGATGGTGCCAGAATACAACATACAAGCTACTGCCTCATTCTGTATCCCTGCTCGGAATTTCTGGCTGGGAGAGCTCATGAAAATGAATAAGAGAAAGGTTCTCAGTGGAAAATTATGAATACTACTGATCGAACGAATGAAACTGGCCAGAGCAGTGAAACTGCTTTGTAACACTGAATTAACGCAGTTTTTGCAATAAGGTGCAGTTCGGCCAAAGGACTGTTTGCAAAAGGTAGTTTGGTAAAAAAAAATGAGGTGTCTGAAGTGTTTGGAGCGACAAAGTGAATGTAGTTATCAGATAACAGAACCTTTTAAGACCTTACACTGATGAACGTCGCTGTGAATAAAAGTGTCTGCTAAATCCCGTAAACGTAAACGCTCAGTTATACAAGTACAACATGCAGTGAAATGCAACCCTGAATTACTCCTGAGACTAGAAAAAAGAATAAAGAGTAGAATTATAGAAACATTTGACAAAAATACACAGATATACAATATAAATGTGACGGCATATACAGACTGCGGACCAAAAGTATCTGAATATTTACGCCGGGGAATAAACAGAATATGTTCTAATGGTCATTGTGCAAATGGTGACTGGTTATGTGAGTTATAGTTAAGAAAAAGGTGCAGAAGGCATTATGGTTTGAAGAGTACTGCTGCGTGAATGTGAGGCATGTCCTGGTTGAGAAGTATTATGACCTGAGGATAAAAGCTCCTGCCCGAGTTTAGCAGGTGGAACAGAAAGTTGCAGGGACGGGAAGGTTCCTTAATGATCCGGATTGCTGTGGTCTTGCAGCATCTGATGGTGATTTGCTGCAGGAAGGGCAAAGCAGATCTAGTGCAGCATTTGGCTGCTCTGGTCACCTCACAGCAGGACTTTGTGGTCTTGGACAGAGCAGTTCCCAAACCATGAACCATGGTCAACAGCAGCTGTTTAGTGGGCTTTTAGAATCACAGGAGAGACCCTAAATCACATTGTTTCAAATGGCAAAGACGATGACAAGTGTTTGTGTGTTGTGACCAGGTGAGGTCCCCAGAGATCTGAACACTGAGGTACTTAAATATCCTTACCATCTCCAGCGGGTCACCATTTATGTAGATGGTAGAGTAAGAGCGCTGCTGTTTAATGTTCTCAAATAGTAGTCTTTGATAAGTCTCCCAAACACCTTCATTAATTCAGAGCCACAGGGCAACGTTCAATCAAGCTGGGGGGCCTGGTTTCGGTACTGGACAATGGCGGATCATTTTAGGCACATAGGCACCACGGACTGAGCCATAGACAAGCTGAATATAAAAGTTAAATCATCAGTCAACTGGTCAGTGCAGCTCCTCAGGACATGCCGCAAGGTGCCGTCTGATCTTGCAGCTTTTCTGATGCTCATCCACTTCAGAGTCCTACACACAGAAATCACAGTTGCTGATGTCATGACACGCCATTAGCAGGCTACTACCATCGCTAGCTAGATGACTTACGCTAGTTAGCCTTGAAATGGGTGTAGAACGTGCTGAGTTCATCAGCAAACATGGAGACAGTGCTGTGTTGTTACTGCTTTTATAGTCCACAGTCTGCGCAACAGGACTCAATTGTTCAGACTCAAGTGAGACTCCACCAGCTGTCTTGCATGCCTGTACCAGGACCATGCCTGTACCAGGTTCAGCATGATCTGGCTGAGCTTGACCTTTTAAACTCAAGGGGCAGGAACAATGGCTGGCACCTGACAGTCAGATGCTCCAGGTGAGATGAGCAGGAATGAGACTGAATAGTGATGTTCTGATGGTTGCACCATCTTCTGTTTGACTCTGTAGCCTTAGATTTTCCAGCCTCTGGCGTCCTGTCTGTTTGGAACACGGAAAAAGAGCCTGACATCATCACAGCATGTTCTGAAACAGCAGGAGTTAACCAAGTGTGAGTGAAACAGAGAAGGCTGCAGTCACTGATGTTGCCCTGGAACTTTACTCTGGCCATCAGGTTGTCCAGTTTGTTCTTCAGCGACTGAACACTGGCGAGTAAAATCCTGGGAAGCGGGGGTTTGTGCAGCAGTTGGACTTTGTCTGCTATCTGCATGGCTTGCCAATAATGTTGTTGTCTTTGTCAGTATCTTGGGAGGCCACGATAGATCAACTGAGAAAACTACAAAAAACTGGTGAGAGAGCTGTTAACCTATGTCCAAAAGAGGTTTACTGTCATACGTTATTAAAGCTGAAGTCGTGTCTTATGCTTACTTGTGTGTATGTAAGTGTCCAATAGCCACATTATCACTATGCCTGTAATCTCGGAGAGAAGAGGAGAGTAAAACAAACACAGACACAGACACAGGAACCCACGCAGGGCGGAGCAGGGAGGGCAGGCCACTCCACTCGACAGCTCAGAGGGGCGGAAGTCAAGCAGATTTACCAGTGAGTGTGGGGCAGAAGGGTACTCCAACTGCCAGGGGTTTAGTACCTTGCATGGCGTTGTGCGGCAGTTTGGGGATGGACTCCAGCTTCTCCCATGAGTAGGTGGGGGTGGGGATGCCCTCCTCTGAGCCGCACAGCAGCATCACATCACTGCCCACGTCGAGAGAACCCTGCACACGACACGACGGCACAGAGGGAGGGACTTGGGAGGGGTGGGGGTGGTTGTTTGTGTGGTGGGAGAAGGGGGAGTTTGGAGGAGGGGGAGAGAGGTTTTTGAAAGTGTATCTAAACACAGCAAATGGAAAATAAAAGGACATTTTACAAACATTCAAAAGATTTATGAACATAAAATGAATAATATTACAGGATTATTATCAGTTATGTTACATATTAGTATTAGTATGTTTATAATAAACCATAATATATGACAATTATAACAGTAAGGGCATAAACAACAATATCCAGCCTACATTATTATTTGTATTGTTAGTACTACTGTTATTAGTAGTAGCATTTACCCTCTTAACTGTTTTTCCTTACTTGTATAATAAGCAATGACTTTTTTCTTTTTGACAAGGTTTGTTAAGGTGTGTAACTTAGCTGGCAGTAACTTGGTTAAAAGCAGATGTTGATTTGAGTCTAGCTTTACAGGTATAAAGGACAGATGTGGACTACTTAAGCACTGAGTAAAAAAGTGGTCATGTATGATATTATGCACACACCTGCACTTGTGCCCTGACTGTGACAGTAGACTGTCTGTCCTTAACAAACTTTACCTTACTTTACATTCCTTCAGCATTCATTACTTGCAGTCCATCTGTCTGTCTGTCTAGCTATCTATCTATAACCCTAAATTCGAAAACGTTGCGATGCAATGAAAAACACCCAAAAAGAAACAAACAAAACAGTTGTTTTTAAATTTACTTTGACTTTTATTTCACTGCAGACAGTATGATCCCAAGATATTTCATATTTTGTCTGGTCAACTTATTTGTTAACATACATCCATTCCTGCATTTCAGACCTGCAACACATTCCACAGCCCTGACCTGTCCCCCGTGGAGAATGGTTGGAGAATTTTGGAACAAATAATGTTTGCAGGAAGAATGGGAGAAAACACATGAAACACTTCATCGCAGACCTGAAATACAGGACAGGCTGTTTATTAACAAATGAAATGAAGCTGACCAGACAAAACATGAAATATCTTAAGTTCATGTTGTTTGTTGACTGTCCTGCACATCTCAATGCATCCTTTGCTTTTACAAACCCACTTCAGCTTTAAGGGTCTTTCAGACTAGATGATCTGTTGGATCAGGTGCAGTGGGAGCAGAAAAAAACACTCAGATATGTAGGTCAGCACACCTCCGGAACCAGGGTTGGGAGAGTCTGCACTAGATGGCGATGTGCCTTTTTTAACCACAAGGCAGGGAGTCTAGCCATTCACTCACACCAGCAACCACCAGTAGTACAGCAAGCAGAGTCAGATTAGATCAGACTTATATATTTTTTTTAATCATTCTGATTTTATTTTCTTTGGGTACTTCAGTTCTGAGACTTTGAGGAAAGGCATGCAGTGATTATATCAATATGTAATATTAATAATAGTAATTATACATCATTATTAATTCTTAATAATAAGCACTAAAATTAAACTGCAACTTTGAAATGTCATCAGTAAACAACATTTATTTTGCAGTTACATACTGTAGCTGTACTGTTGTATAAGCACGACTTTCCTAATTTTGCCTGAAAGAGGCAACAAAACTAAGGCCTGACCAAGGTCTCCTGATCAAACCCTTCATTGTTCCCCAAGTTCGACTTTTTAGGGCCTTTCAATCAAACATGCAGTTTTATATTTGTAAGTGATCTCTGTTTTGACTGGCTACCCTGTAATGTATCTTATTCAAAAAGCCATCTGGATAACTTTGGTGTGAATAAACTAATGTAGGTTAAATAGTAGATACACGGTACTGTGCAAAAGTCTTAGGCACCTTTGCAAACTGTTTAAAGCCATTTTCCTCAGTGTGTGATAAAGCGTCTTTCTGCTAGCAAAGTTAACATTGGAATAAATGCAAACAAACAAGAAAGCAGTAAAAGTATCCAGATTTGTTTTGTTTGTGATAAAGTAGTTGATATTTTGTGAGCTGTTATAGCAAACACAGGTTTAGTTCCAGATTTCTCCTCCGTTCCTCCAGCCATTGGTTGGATTAGTAAAACTGCATTTAATTTAATGAAGGAAACCAGGTTTCTGATGGAAACTACAAGTACTACTGGGCTTCCACAAAGAATACACTGACATGCAGTACATGAAATTTACAGTATATTTAACCATGTGTTTATTCTTTTTATTTTATGAAGTATATCATATATTGGCCTGTATGGACTGGGAAGGAGGTCTTGACCCTTGGACAGTGCTTAGGTTAAAAACGCTCAGTTTTTTGCAAGATACGTAAACAAACACACGATATGGACCCTTTTCTGTGTGTAAATGAAGGAAAACTAAGACTGGAGTTTTTGCTGAAGTATCAGATTGGTTAAGTGCTTCCAGCCCTCACTCATATCACACGACGTGAACGAATACATCATGATTTTTTGCCTTACTGCCTGGCCCTAACACTTACCGAGCACGGTCAGGCCAATCACGCCGATGTTGCGTCCTCCCCGGTCAGGCAGGTTGTTGACCAGGCACTGGTAGGTACCCGTGTCAGACAGCTGCGTGTTGTTGATGAAGATTGAGGCACTTGTGCTGGGCATAGTGGCCACGAAGCCCACGCGCCCATTCATGTGACTAGCTAAACTGAACACCTGACCGCCTTGGTAGATGATCACCTGAGAAGAAAATGAGACAGTGACATGTAAGTGACCGTTTATCATTTTAGGCTCAGTTTTAGGAAACTGGTTGGAGTCAAACATAATTACATTCTACTAAATGATTGTTTAGCCGTCAGGTTAACGGATCATGGTAGTTTATTGGTGTAACAATCAGCACGATGATAACTACATGACTAAATCACCACACTGTGGAGGTGTTCGGTAATCTGCAAAAGAGGCCATGGGCTCAAATCCTACCATCAGCACACTACCACTGGGTCCCTGAGCAAGACCCATAACCCCAAGTCGCTCCAGGGAGACTGTCCTCTGTAGTTAGGGACTGGAAGTTGCTTTGGTTAAAAGGGTCTGGTAAATTCCATAAACATAAACTCACTTATGTGGTTTCTGGCACTGCATGACTTTCCTTTATCAATAATCCTGGAGAATAACAGAAGAGCATATACTGACCATATATAACAGTGAGTGGTACAGTGTCAGAAACCAAATAAGCAAGTCTACCAGAGATTACTGATGAACTCCACATGGTGGTGAAAGTATGATGATTTAGGCCTAATCTAGACCCAAAAACATGCACTCGTTCCACCACTTCAGTCATTTACTGCAGTTAGCAAACGCTTTTATCCAAAGCGACTTCCATTCCATTAACTACTGGGGACAGTCTCTCTGGAGCAACTTGGGGTTCAGGGTTGGTAATGCTGAAGGTAGGATTCGAACCCATGACCTCTTGGTCCAGAGGCAAGCATCCTACCCACAGAGTACCACACACTTGTGCTACTCTGATGCCCATACATACATACATATATGTGATATCCTTGCTGTCAGGTGGAGCCTCCATGTTTGAGATAAAAATGCCAAAAAACTTATTTTCCACCAAACACAAAAGAAAGAATATTTTCAGACATTGTAGACAGACAGAACAGGACATACAACATGGGTTTATTTTGTTGTATGGCACGACAAGTAAAGCCTGTAATGACCTCGACTGACCTGGAAGGGCCAAAAATCCCTGAGATACTTGTAATAAGAACACTAGCCCACTATTATTTCCACTATGACATTCTTGGGAAGCCCACCATCTGGTGGGTGTTTAGAAAGCCAATCTTGCTTAAACACGGAAATGCACCAGTGACCAGTAACTTTAAATTATCAGAAGGACAATTTTATTGCCATGGTTTTAAATTACTCATTAGAGGCCACTGGCTGGTCCAGATATTCAGCACCAGAGTTACCACAGGACGGCAGTGTGCTACTGACTTGGAGTGGCTGCAGCTGGGACAAAAAAAAGAAAGAAAAGAGTGCCCCAGAGGACCTGATCTTTATTTATTACACCTGGTTGATGCATTTTAGAAGAAGCCCCAAAGTAAAAGTGCAACTGGCAGGAAGTGGCCGTGGTGCAGTTACACATGTTGACCACATGAGACCACTGTTTGTACACATTCTTGATACTATATACAGTGTGCGTGCCTGTGTGTGTCCAGAACACTATATATTTGATCAGCGAATCCTTTTCTGATGCTGTGAAGGGGCAACGAGTTTGTTGTATTTGGAGATGTCATGCTCCGAGTTGTGCATGAACTGCCTGAAGAAACCGTTGTTCTCTCATTGTGAAATAAATTTTTGATCATCGAATGAACTTTTCACACTCTTTTTTAATCATCATTTCTAAAATATTCTCCAAAGGTCTACTGAATGTGAACCCGAGCCAAAGCAAAAACATCTGCTTCTCGCGAGAACAAAGCTGGGCCATGTTTTGACGAGAGGCTTTCTGAAATGCTCTTCAAGCTCCTGCTGAACCTTCTGCTCTGAAGAGCCTCAACAGACACCAGAATTGGTGAGGAACACCCAGAGAGGACACACACATGGGGAGCAGCGCTGCTTTTCAAGTGTTTTCAATTGCGTTGCCATGGTTTGAGTGTGCTCACAGACACACACTCCAATGTACTGCAACTGCATGCAAATTGCGCAGCAGTGGAGACCTCCACAGTGGCAATATGGGAATACTAAAGCTAGGCCTTCATTCAGGCCACAAGCGGGGCAAGCTTCCCTATGGAATTCTAGTAGTATTTTAGCACCAAACTAACAGATACACACTGTTCTGCATTAAACACTGACAATTTGAAGCTTGTAAGATATTCCATATTGCATGTGAAGCTTGTTTGTTACATTTCTATAGTGAATACTTCAGCAAAGAGTCTATTAAGATGCTGATATTCACCCACTTGTTAGATTTCTGAATGTAATCACAGACATTGACTTATCTGGAACCTCCAGAAGGCCTAAAGTGTCATACTCCCTCATGAAATCAGTCCTACTTACTGGGAACGTGACTGGATGATTCCAATGCATGTTCTATTGAATAAAGCTAATACAGGTGTTATATAACCTGTGTAAAAGAGGCTTATTACAATAATCCTCAGAATCACTTTCTTGGGTGATTAAAGCAGCCTTCCACTGAAATAAGCCTTGTAAAATGTTAAAGTAGGTTTATATCAGTTGCCATAAAAGGCTTAAGTAGGTGTCACACAGCCTTACAAATGCTTACGAGTGATTAGGATACCCACGTGTAAATAATGGGTTAGCATAACAAAACAATAATATTATTCAGACCGTTTCGACGGAACTGTTAATTTCAGCAGATGTTTGATATTTTTGATTATACCAAAGAGAAATATTTTTTTTGTTTTTGATGCAAGTATATGGATCCAGTAACATTCAGGAAGAAAAATGTTTGCACGGCAAAATGTTCCGGATTTGGACCAGTTTTTGAGTGGAAAGGGAGTATTTGTACAACTTTGTAACACCCGCATAGGCCTTTTATTGTGACTGACGGAAGCCTGCATTAGGCCTATTTCAGCAAGTGCTAGTTATTAAAGCTACTTTAGTCAAATTCACTCCAGAGTGTAACGACAACAGACGTTTGTTGGAATGAGCCTTTTATATTTATGTAGGTTTATGTCAGCTGTTATGAAAGGCTTATGTAGTCTTTTGAACGCTGCCCTACAGTACATATTTACCACTGGGTGCGATAGCGGTGTCATTGTAACTATAGTGTCTATCTCTCTTTCACACACACACACACACACACACACACACACACTCAGTCACTGATATGTAAAGTGCAGTGGTTTACATGTAAGTACGTACATACAAACATACACACACACTCTGCACATCAGTGGAGCAATGGTTTACATGTGTACACACAGACACACCCACTCACACACACACACACCTCAATGTCATTTAACTTCAAGTCAAGGCGCTGTGGTTCACATTCACAAAGCAATTCAGTGTCACTGAACTACATGTCAACTGCGGTGCTGTGGTTTACACACACACACACACACACACACACACACACAGTGTGGTGTAACTGCGTGTCGGTTGCGCTGTGGCGGTTTCCTGAGAGCGCTCTGCTTTTGTCCTTTTATGCACAGATGAATAGGCAGCTCTTCAGCTGTGATGAACAGCAGTGAGCCCTGCAGTCCCCCAGTGTGTGTGTGTGTGTGTGTAAGAATGAGACACAACAAAGAGTGAGTGAATGAACAAGAAGAGCAAAGACAGAGTGAAATCGTAGATGTAAGTGACAGAAGGTCAGAGGAGTCAAAGGGACTTTTCTCCTCAGTTGTCCTTCAGCAGAACTCATGATGATGATGATGAAGACGATGATTATTATTATTATCACTACAACTACTATTACCACCACTACTACTACTTCTACTATTATTATCATTATTATTACTGCTACTACTACTACTATTATCATTATTATTATTATTATTATTATTATTATTACTACTACTACTACTTCTACTATTATTATCATTATTATTACTGCTACTACTACTACTATTATTATCATTATTATTACTACTACTATTATTATCATTATTATTACTACTACTACTACTACTATTATCATTATTATTACTACTACTACTATTATTATTATCATTATTATTATTATTATTATTATTATTACTACTACTACTACTACTATTATTATTATTATTATTATTATTATTATTATTAC
>JBBPCY010073073.1:0-10566 GCA_037974405.1 Brachyalestes nurse
GTGGTCCTTGAATTTGAGGATATTGGTCCTGGAAAGTCCTTGAAAGGTCCTTGAATTTGATGTTAACCAAGGTGTGGAAACCCTGTGTAATGAAAACTCACACAGACAAAACCAGGATAGGCGCTTGGTGACTGCTCTCCTCTCTCCGGACCGGCAGAGAGGCTCGACATAACCAATCAATCACAATACTGAAACTATCACACTAAACTAGGAGATGCTTAAACATGAACACAAGACACCCTTCTCCAACTCTGGACAGGGCTGACATTACGAGAAAAGAGAAAAAAAATCATAACAACTACTGTGAGTGAAAGTGAGAGAAAGAGTATGATTATGTGAAATTCCAGCCTGAACCTGACCCGAGCTGGATGATATACGTTAAAAAAATATAGCCAAACCCAGCCCGTACACAATATTTTGTCTGCAGGACTCTAGTCTGTAATTTGATCACATGTCATGTTATATCACGTTTGAAAGTATGTTTGCCCTGAGAGACTTGCGATGAGGTAGAACACAGTCAACACAGTCAACAGAAAACATTCACACTAGCGCCTACTAGACCACCTTCCAATCAAGCCTATGAAGCCATGGACAGAATTACTCAAAATGCTCTCAGATTCTGTTGCCATCTAGAAAAGAGAAATGCACTATTCAAGTTAAAGGGGGGGATTCCATACAATATGTAACATTTATACATAATTAAATAATTAAGTTGTGGATAAAGTTATTCTGAAAGACAGGACCCAGCCACCCAAAGAGTTTCCATATTATGGTTACAAATACCTTGCTTGAAACATAATTTCATGTTAACCTAAAATATTTTTCCATGCAGTTACATGAAGCCTGTACATGACTATTAACTTTTTTACAGATATTAAACCTCTTAAAAGGTTCAGTGGTTGTCTTGAGTAACAAATAAAATGGCCATATTTGTGTTTCTTACCACTGAAAATCAGTTTGTAAGTTTCTTTATAATGCACCAATTCACAGGAGTCTGCCCTAAATTACTTTTTTACATCTTAAAGATCGAATTTTAGGTCCTTTAAGAAATAATGTAGTCTTTAAGGATTAGAATACTAATGAGTTTAGAGAATCTTAATGATTTCTTGGACCTAAAACAAATGTGTCTTTAATTTTCAGTTCTTTTTATTGAACTGAATCCTGTTTATATTGTTGAACTGTTGAAGTATTCTAATATCATGTTGTTATTAGGTTTTCATAGGAGATAGTAGCGTTCGATTCTTAAAACGCCCAGCGGAAAATTACTCTATAACGCCCGAGC
Source organism: Brachyalestes nurse (assembly GCA_037974405.1). Taxonomy (NCBI): domain Eukaryota; kingdom Metazoa; phylum Chordata; class Actinopteri; order Characiformes; family Alestidae; genus Brachyalestes; species Brachyalestes nurse. Next base: position 1,283 of record JBBPCY010073073.1, read on the forward strand.
AGGAAATGCATTATCAGAGAATTGCGTTTTAGCAATACAGTCACGTTTCACTGCTGTCAAATTTATGTTACATCAGTCATTCTGACATGGCCGGGGAAACGTTTTGTGTCCACAGTAAGGAGTTGACCGCTGATGCCAGAGAGCTAAAAAATGAGCTCTACTGCCTTCCATGCCATGACAAGATGGGTGTACCAATCTGTGGGGCCTGCAGGAGGCCCATAGAGGGCAGAGTGGTAAATGCCTTGGGGAAACAGTGGCATGTGGAGGTAATCACATAGTTCATTTCATTCAGTATCTGAAGTAGTGGAAGACTCATTGTTTATCAACAATGTTGCAAATTAATTATTTATAAAAACTTTATTAGTTTACATTTCAGGAGGATTCTCCTGATAAGACGCTTATTTGCATTTCTTTGCACTTTGCCTTGTTGAACTTAGACACTGGAATAAATGGGTAAAGCAGAGCTCATTTCAAATCATAGTTTCAATCACTGAGGTCCATTCATAGCTTGTTTTCACTAATCAGACACAACGTTAAACATTAAGGAGCTTGTTTGGCCTAACTGTTGCTCTTAGGTATCTTACAATAACAACAGCTCTTCAGAAGGGTAGAAATGTTCTTCATGTCCCATTATACTGCCTGTGATTGTTTAAGGAGCTACCATAGTAGGCATTAATGCGTGTGTGTTTGCGCGTTGTTTTTGTATCTGCAGCATTTTGTGTGTGCCAAGTGTGAGAAACCCTTCCTGGGACATCAACATTATGAGCGTAAAGGCCAGGCTTACTGCGAGACCCACTACAATCAGGTGAAATATCACATGTTTTTGAATCTGTATGCTAAAATTATGACTGCTGATATTTTGTCTACAAAAGTTTTCTCTAACAAAATCACTGTCAGAGCAGATTTTTTCATTTTATTGGTAATCGATTAATCCAGAAATTAGTTTTTTAGATCTTCAACAAAATTCTTAAACAATGTTTGGGATTTCTTGACACTTTTCAGGATTAGAGGCTTATTGATCCTTTCTCAAAGCAACACATTTTAAAATGTTTTAAAGTGTTCCTCAAGACCAAAAGAAAATCTGGCACTGAGATTGTGGTTCACATTCTCAGTCCTTGATCCTTCCTGCCTGGGACATTTTAACACCCCAACCCCACAAAAAATGCAAAGCAGGAGGCAGAAGCTGACATAACAGGCTAGCTAATTGGTTCAGATGATTACACATTTGTTTAGCTAGTTCATGGAGCATGAACTTGGCTGTGTGCTCAGTTAACCAGCTATACTACTTATGAAAACTTGTGGTAGAATAAAGATTTAAAACGATGTATGCTTTGAACCTAATTTAATTCAGTCAAGCAAGAATCCTGTTAGACGTCTGTGTCCATATCTGGTAAACAGCAAAACTGGTCCTGACATTTTTTTGACCACTGGAAGTCAAAAGCAGCTGCAATGTTAAAAGCCCTGTACTACAAAGAATATTTAGGCTGCAATACGACTTCATAATCACCTGCATATACCATGATTTTATATAGATTTCAAACTTATTTTTAATTAATTTAATTAAACGTACAATCTAATATGATCAACTACTCAGATTTCTCTTAATCTGTATGAAGCTAGAACACTAAAACACAAACTCAAACTTAGTACTATAATAGTACTATAAGTACTATATAATAGTACTATAAGGTAAAGTTTGCATTTGTCTAAACATCAGGTACTGCTAATTTGGAATTCTTTTAATTCCAGCTCTTTGGAGATGTCTGTCACCACTGCAATCGTGTTATCGAAGGAGAAGGTAAGACACCTAATATATTAAGTGTAAAATACGTATTTGTGTATTTGTGTATTTTGACCCTTTTCTTATTGCAAATAATAACTACACTAAAAAAGGTTAGAGGTGAATTTATGAAATCAGGTCAAGTAGGTGTCATTTCAACCATCAACAGAGTACACAGTGAAACAAAACACTGCTCCTCCAGGACTATAGTGCAACATTAAACAATGCAAGGATGGACAAGACTACACTGAGTGCAAAAAAGGTTTTAAAGCTTTAACCCTGCTAGGGTCTTTTTTGGTTACACAGGGAGTCCTTCTGGGTCTGGTGGACCCATTGCATTTTGGGGCTTTTAATTCAACATCTTTTTTTTGTTAAAATTCTCAGCAGATGTTTACTTCATCCCATTTGCAAGTAACATAAACAAAACATGTTAAATTTGTTCCCTTTACCTTTGTTAAATCACATTTGAGTAGAAATGTAACTCATTTTTCTTAAAGGGGACCTATTATAAAAACACACTTTTTTTAAAAACAAAACAAGTTATAATAGGTCTATGGGCTATACAAAACATGTTAATGAAGTTCTTTGAGCAAAATCACTCTCACATAAAGAGATATCACCAAGTTTATTCTTCACAGTTTCAGTCCCGTTCAAAAAACACGCCGTTTCAGGGCTCTGTCCCTTTCCTGCAAATAAGCTGTTGCTGGCCACGCCCCACCATCCCGTGCTCCACCCACCCCTTACGCTGCTCGTAACAAAACGAAACTTAACTGCGATAGAAAAACTAAATTCATTATTTGAAAGTACACCCTCTCCCTCATCTGCTGACTTGTCACAGACAGTGTACAGATCACGACGCTGAAGTTAGCTCCTTATTCACAGCTCCTTATTCTATGTTTCCGTTCCACTTTAAATACTTAATGTGGAACGATTGTTGCTGAGACATGGCCATCGAAAATGAAATGGAGTCTGTTTTCTTTGTCTGAGAGAAAGTATAGGGATTTGTGCTGTTAGCTCCTTATCCACAGCTCCTTATTCGAATTTTCCATTCCACCATACTTAAGGCGGAACTTTTTAAGGTGGAACGAAACCGATTGTTGCTGGGACACGAAGCGAAATGGAGCCACGCAGTCCTTCTGTTTTCTTAGTCTGGAAAAAAGTGTAGGGAAAGTGTTCTTTGCAGCAACAACATAACACTTAATGAGAGACCTGCCTCTGCCTGTAGCTGTAGCGCTCTCGCTAAGCTCATAAAACCAGCAGACAAAATGGCAAATCTTCAACTAATTTAGTGGGTTGGGTCTCGACAGATGAGGGGAGGTTCTATGCAAATTGGCCCAGTGGGACGTCACACTGGGCCCTCTTTCTAAATGGCTCGTTTTAAAAGGGACCCAAACTGTGAAGAATAATATATAATAATAATAATAATAATGCATTTTATTTGAAAGAACACTCAAGGACACTGTACACAACAAAAGAATAAAATAACAATAATAGTACAATAATTATTACAAAATCACTAAGGGCTACAGGTTAGAAAAGAAAGAAATAAGAAAATGAGTCAGGCATTAAAAAAGATTTTGTTAAAAAGAAATGTCAGACAAGATTAAAAAGCATATTCAATTTAGACCATTTAGACAGTGGAAATGAATCAGAGAGAGAAAGCACATTTGAACAGAAGTGGTTTTGAGTGAGGATTTAAAGTGTAAAAATGAATGGATGTTTCTAAGCTGGGGTGAGTTGCAGAGCTGGGGAGCAGAGCGGCTGAAAACTTTGTTTTGTATAGCCCATAGACCTCTTACAACTAAAGTGCATAATATGGTAGAATGTTTAGAGGTGAAATGGTGAAAAAGGCTAATTAATTTTAGGTATATTAACTATATATATTAACTAAACTCACTGAAGATATGGGAGATACGCTGCAAAGCAGCTCCATTCCCTTCCTCATGCACTCGTATAACATAAAAAGATCTAAATGTAACTAAAATGAGTAAAATCTGTGCATCTTGAGTGCATTCACACCTGTATTTTTAATGAGAATAAACTCCATTCAGATATAATCCTGATACTGAAGATGGACAAACCAGCCAGCTTTTCAGGCATTTTTGTCTTGCTGTAAAAACTCCAATAAGAAACACTTTATTTGAAGCCTTAATGTGGGACTGAAGCCTTAAACTCCCATTATAGATTAGACTAGCAATCTAATAATCTATTGAGTATTGTGTCAGTTAACCAGAATTCACTTTGTTTTGTTTTACCCATCGGAATTCTAGAACACACAGGGATTTGTGACACATTTAATACATTTTTGGGAGGCTTCTTGATAATAAATTAATTAATTTCAGTGAAGTAGAGTAAAGTGTCCATTTGTCATGTGTGAACACTCCACAGCACACAGTGTGAACAGTGTGAAATTCTTCCTCTGTATTTAACATATTTAAGCCATTAAACCCATTCACCAAGTGAAGCAGCGGGCAGTCAGGAACACAGCGCCCGGGGAGCAGTGTGTGGGGACAGTATCTTACTCAAGTGAACCTCAGTGGTGCCACTAGCAGTCCTGGGATTCAAACCCACGGCTTTCTGTTCGCTGGGCCAACGCCCTAACCACTCGGCCAACAGCAAATTTAAATGAAGTGTTTTATTGCAAAAGAAAATGGCAAGTAGAAGTCAACCTGAGGATCCGCTTTTTTATTTTATTATTCAAATAATGTGAACTAATCAGTGAGTTGAGAATGTAAATATGAATCAATTATTTCATTCATTGGCTATAATTATCATGTCTCCTCTAATTAGCTTTGAATAATATAAACAAAAACAATATTTGAGTGTCTCTGAACATTTTACCCTCATGCAGATATAATGTTGTCTAATTCTTTAATTAATTAATTAATAAAACATCAACTGCCACTACTGTTCAACTGTTCATAAATAAATAATCAAATAATGTTATTGAGCACTGTGAAGCTATGTAGGCATGCATATTGTGCTTGTTCCCCTGATATGCATGCAGATACACACACACACACACACACACACACACACAGACATGTCTGCTTGTATATGCATGCTCAATCAACTCCCTCCTCCAGAGGATGAGTCTAATCTGGGTAAGCCGGTTCCTCTGTGTCCGTAAGATATTGCGGCGAGAAACAGGCGTAAGAAGCCCCCGATATACACCCATATGGACACACACACAAACACACACACACACACTTCTGCTGCAAGGCTAAAATAGCTCCCATCAAAAGCAAGCAATTCTGGAGGTCCAAATCATCCTTAAACAGGAAACGAAAGCACAAACACAAGCTCGCGTGCCTGCATAGAAAAACCCCCACCGCCAGCTGTGCTCTGCATAATCCGCCCATTGTGTTCAACACTACCTCTAATGTGAAATTTTCTCATCACTTGCTTTTGCATAATTGCATTCATTTTTGCATTTTCGTTTTCTATACATTGTCTAAAAGGCACAGTATGTAGAAGGGGTGTGTGTGAGTGTGGGGTGTAAGGCATGTGTGTGAGTGTGGAGTGGTCGAAGGGGTGTGTGTGACATTTACATTCACGGCATTTATCAGACGCGACTTCCATTCCCTAACTACAGGGGGCAGTCTCCCTGGTTAAGGGTCTTGCTCAGGAATCCAGTGGTGGTGTACTGAAGGTAGGATTCGAACCCATGACCTCTTGGTCCAGAGGCAAGTATCCTACCCACTGAGCTACTACCACCCTATATTATAATTATATCTTTATAATATTATTATAATACTAATGTGTGTGTAAGGTGAAGATTTCCAACAAATGTAATATTACAATAAAAAAGGAGAGAATATTTTAAAGGATTTTCAGAATTTAGAATTTTTTCGGGTCAGTTGTGTCCGAATACTTAGTTAAATTATAAAAATAAGCTTTTTTTGTATTAGTTGGGTTGTGCTGCTGAAAAAAAGGATATGAGACACTTGTTCCCATTTTTTAAAAGCTTTAAATATTAGGAAAAAAAGTGATACTAATGAAAATGTTCTTAAATGCAGATGAAAACCAACAGTAGTTTTTTTTCACAGCAGGTGGTAGACCATTCATAACCAGTCTTTAAACACACAACAGTGGGAATCCCTGGTGGTAGTCAACATAGTTTTATGGTTTGTTTAGTCTTTTTAATGCTCAGAATTAAAGCCTGAAACTCGCGCACAGCACATGTCCAGCAGAAATCTGCGTTTTCCAAACTTGCCTTGTGCTTCGATGTATTTCCAGTTTTTTATATGTTGAATCCAGTGTTTACACATGTGATGCCTGTAAAACCCACTTCTTCATATTTTACATCACATAGGGACACTACAGGCCAGAAGTTTGGGCCAGCGCCTGGATATAAAAAATAAATAAACAATGTGCTGCTTATCAAAATTTTTATCACAAGAAAACATTCGAAATATTGACTGACCTTCACTTTGTGTTGGTCATGAAAAAAGAAAAGTATCCTCAGTTCCTCAACATCACACAGTTACGGATTACTGGACTAAATTTCATTCTTCAACAGGATCATGATCCCAGACCTTCAAAATTAAATCCAGTCCAAAGAAAAGTGGAAAGTTTAGAGAGTGATGACTCGTCCTCACCAGTCTCCAGCTCTTTCTCCCATTGAGCTTCAGGGACCAAATGGAGAACCACAAGTTTGAAATGAGCATCCAGCAAATTAAACAAATCTATTTTCTGCTTGAAATGGTGCTGGGAGGGTTCGGACACACGTTATTTCCGAAAATTGCTAGAAAGGATTTTCTGACTCTGTGTTGCTGTGATAGGTATTAAACTGCACTTACTGTTGTTTTTAATATTTGTAATGTTTTCTTGTAATTAAATGTTGAAAAAGCAGCGATGGACTCAAACCACATGGCACTTGGATTGATTCACATGCTTCAGTGTGTTATAATATATCCATCGATAAAATATATTGCGTTGTATTTATTTCCATTTATTGGAAGTGACTGTCAACACAGAGGCAGATAAAAAAAAATCATAATATGTTTGCATTGATTTTATTATGGCTATATTTCCACTGCACAGATAAATCTGCATATTTCTCAGATGACTAAGATGTTTACACATTTCTGTACATCATTATTAATCTGCCAAATCAGCAGAAGACCATATTATAATGATGTTATGGAGTGGAAGAAAGCTGAATGGAGAATGGAGCCAGTAGACTATTATGTGTGAAAAGCTTGTGAAAATGTGAGAATTTGATTTGGAGAGAATGCGTTAATGCAGTCTAGAGAAATGGTCCATTTTAATACAGTGGGGAAAGATTCTTAGAAGTCATTCAGTTTGAGTGGCTGCGGAAGGAAGCTATTTAATGCTACCAAACTGATAAAACGTTCAAATGTGTTTTTTTTAAAGGGCCAAATAGACCAGGAAAAAAAAATTGGAAAATGTGTTTGGAGAATAAGCCTTTTCTTAGGAATATGTCAACCTTTTCATTGCTTTTTTTTAAACATGTGCATGTTAGTAAGTATGAAAAACCTTACAGATCTGGGGTCCACAGTTAAAGCCTGTAGGATTTAGGCCACTAAAAGAGGAGAAACTGGAAAACGTGCCTCGCAGTGGTATTCCAGGACCAGGACAGAGAACCAGTGAGAGAGAAAATAGACAGTGACCAGTAGTTGCACATGGAAAATAAATTGGAGCCGGTCTGCTGACTACAGAGCAGCTATTAAGGCTTTTCCAAAATCACAAGTGATTGATTGGGCACACACACGTGTGTGTATTAGAGCAGAATGGTGCCAGTTGTTAACTGAATGGATATTCCCCCTTGTGCCACTGAGGATGATGTACTCCCAGCATCAGTATTGATTATTCCTGTAATTACTGTTTGTCTTTGGTTGTCCCCTATGAGGCTAAAACGGCCCAATTTAGAGTCGCAATCACCACACATTCACCCTCTAGTGGATCTCTCGTTGGGCTGAGTGAATAAATATGTCCCGTTTCCACTGGCCTAAGGAACCGTGCCGCACCACAAACGAATGTGTTTTCCATTACAAATAAAGCACCTCATACCTGAGCTGAACCCGGGCTGCTCGACGGCAGGGCTAAAAGTGCGCCGCAGCCCAGCTGACTGCATCACTGCTTTCTGATTGGTCAAAATGTCAACAGAACATGGAAAGAGGCTACTGTTTATTACTGTCTGCACAAAAAAACTAACAACTGGGGGGTTGATGAAGTACAAGCACGACCACAGTAATAATAACTGTTGCTCTAGTGGTCATAAAATAAGTAAATATAAATGTGTGTGTGTGTTCACTTTGGATAAATGTATTCTTTACTAACAAATAAATTTACAGTATTTCCACCATTTATCAGGCGCTTTTCTCCAAAGCGACTTCGGTTCCCTAACTACAGGGGGCAGTCTCCCTGGAGCTACTTGGGGTTAAGGGTCTCGCTCAGGAACCCAGTGGTGGTTTACTGAAGGTAGGATTCGAACCCATGACCTCTTGGTTCAGAGGCACTAGGCATCTGAGTCCCTTTATGAGCCAGAAAATGTCATTTTTTTTATTATTCATCTCTACTGACCTGCAAAACGACCCCTAATATAATTATGATTATAATGTGGATCACAATTGTTAGATATTTAAGGAGCTATTAAGTGCTGAAACAGTAACAAATGCATTTAAAGTTAAAGGACCTGTTTATGAAATAAATAAATGGATAAGTGGTAAGAACCCGTAGGGTGCCAAATCTTTTGACTGAAGGGAGCAGTGTGGAGGCCAGTATAGACGAAAGGGGCAGCCTATAAAGTGCTGGCATTTACGCACGTTATAGACTCAGCTAAAGAAGCCAAGCGCCCAACCTTCAGTTCGTTGCCTGCTCTAACAACGTTACTGGGGCGGCCAGATGGAATAATCGATATCTATGAGATCAATAGGTGCAGAGATACACGTACACATGAGCTCACACATGCTTTACCAAGACCCTGGACGGATCAATACTGCTAGGTTTGTGACAACAGGCAACAGGCAGCTCTCCTAACATACAGCTCAGAGATCTCATACACACATATTGTGAAAAGACAACAGAATAAGAGAGTAGAGACTAGAGACAGGTCAGAAAAGAAAAGGTTGAATGGTGAACACTGAAGACAGAAAAGAGAAGAGTGAAGCCATAGAGGTCAAATATGGTGCATAAGGAACCGTGCTGTACCGTGAACAAATGTTCCATTACAAAGCTGAGCTGCTCCACGGCAGGGCCAAAAGCTGCCTGCATCACTGCTTTCTGATTGGTGTAAAAATGTCGTCATGACAACAGACGGACTTGGAGAGAGGCCATTGTTTTTTACTGTTTGTGCAAAAGAACAGCAGTGAAGATACAAACTAACAACTGGGAAGTCAATGAAGTACAAGCTGTACTGTCTGTTTGGGCTGAAGATAAATTTCAGTGGGAGTTTTCTACGATTCTAACAAATTTATCTTTAACTCTGTGAGAAACGTGAAGGAGATCCAGGACGTCACTAACAAGTTCTCTGGGTTCG
>JBBPCY010073074.1:0-10565 GCA_037974405.1 Brachyalestes nurse
CCTCTCTCCCTCTATCTCTCTCTCACCTACTCTCTCCCTCTCTCTGTCTCTCTCTCCCTCTCTCACTCTCTCCCCCGTGTCTTTCTCTCTTCACCTTTCTTTCATTCTCTTTCTTTTACTGTCTCTCTCCTCTCTCTTTGTTTCTGTCTCTTGTTCTCCCTCCCTCGCTCACCCCAGACTATCTCTCTCTCCCTCTCATCCTCTCTCTCTCTCTCCTTCTATCTCTTCCTCTCTCCCTCTATCTCTCTCTCACCTACTCTCTCCCTCTATCGCTCTCTCTCTCTTTCCATCTCTCTCCCTCTGTCTGTCTCAAATGATGAATTGAGAAGAGGAAGAAATGAGGTGCTGTTTTGTTCCAAGTGGTTAAGCAGTTACACACACACACACACACACACACACACACACACACACACACACATGCACACGCATACACACACACGCGCACACACACACACTCATGCACACACATACACAAACACACAAGCAGAGATTAGGCAAATAAGGTGCATAAACGCAGCAATTTTTCTAGGGTACATCACACACACACACACACACACACACACGATGGTCCTTGAACTGGAGTGTATTCATATCAGAATATTCAGGCTGGAAGCGTATGGCTCTAAAGAGTGCCGCTGCTTTATCCCTCTCCAGCACAGACGCGCTCAGAAGAGATTCTGCATTTTGTATGAACTGAATTGCTAATCTGTAAACTCTCAGTCGCTTCCAAGCCCAGAGTCTCAGCCTCCTCTGGCTGGACACTGGGGTGGGTAAGAAGTGTGTGTTATTGTTATCATGATAAATAACTTTTTAAATTACAAGCAATTCTTCTTGAACCCTGAACATTTGTGTGTGTGTGTGTGTGTGTGTGTGTGTGTGTGTGTGTGTGTGTGTCTTAAACACAGCTTCAGAGCCAGTATAATACAACTAATTTGGAATGTTGGAATAGTTACTCAAAAAAAATATAATCCATTATAAGTTTAAAATATTGTGTCACAATTTGACAATTGCAACTCACAGTAATTCTGTCAATGACGATTCCCCACCAATGACGAGATAATAGACGCTTTCCAGGTCAAAAATAGGTCAGATAAATGACGAACAAATAATTTCAACCCCTTTCCTTTGTTTTAGTATGATTACACTTTAAAAATGTAAATATTTGATCATGGATATTTGAAGATAATTTCTTTCTTTGAATATCATTATTTGCTTTATTGTAAATAGCATAATGCCTGTTTATTAACAGTTTATTGAGTTCATAACATTGTATTGAGTTCATAGCAGTTTATTGAGTTCATGACATTGTATTGAGTTCATAACAGTTTATTGAGTTCATAACAGTTTATTGAGTTCATAACATTGTATTGAGTTCATAACAGTTTGTTGAGTTCATAACAGTTTATTGAGTTCATAACAGTTTGTTGAGTTCATAACAGGTTGAGTTCATAGCAGTTTATTGAGTTCATAACAGGTTGTTGAGTTCAAAACAGCTTATTGAGTTCATAACAGTTTATTGAGTTGATAACATTGTATTGAGTTCATAACAGCTTATTGAGTTCATAACAGTTTATTGAGTTGATAACCGGTTGTTGAGTTCATAACAGTTTATTGAGTTTATAACAGTTTATTGAGTTGATAACAGGTTGTTGAGTTCATAACATTGTATTGAGTTCATAACAGTTTATTGAGTTGATAACAGGTTTTTGAGTTTATAACAGTTTATTGAGTTGATAACAGTTTGTTGAGTTCATAACAGTTTATTGAGTTCATAATAGTTTATGGAGTTCATAACAGTTTATTGAGTTCATAACAGGTTGTTGAGTTCATAACAGTTTATTGAAGTTATAACAGTTTATTGAGTTCATAACAGTTTGTTGCGTTCATAACAGTTTATTGAGTTCACAACAGGTTGGTGAGTTCATAACAGTTTGTTGCGTTCATAACAGTTTATTGAGTTCACAACAGGTTGGTGAGTTCATAACAGTTTATTGAGTTCATAATAGTTTATGGAGTTCATAACAGTTTGTTGCGTTCATAACAGTTTATTGAGTTCATAACAGGTTGTTGAGTTCATAACAGTTTATTGAGTTCATAACAGTTTATTGAGTTTATAACAGTTTGTTGAGTTAATAACAGTTTATTGAGTTCATAACAGTTTATTGAGTTCATAATAGTTTATGGAGTTCATAACAGTTTGTTGAGTTCATAACAGTTTATTGAGTTCATAACAGGTTGTTGAGTTCATAACAGTTTATTGAGTTTATAACAGTTTATTGAGTTCATAACAGTTTATTGAGTTCATAATAGTGCACAACTGTCTAAACATTGGTTCTCTCGTTGGGAAATCACAAGTTAGGTTCCTGATGATGCCACTGCCATTGGGTGGTGGAGCCTAGTGGGTAGGATACTTGCCTCTGGACGAAGAGGTCATGGGTTCGAATCCTACCTTAAGCATACCACCACTGGGCAAGAGCCTTAACCCCAAGTTGCTCCAGGGAGACTGCCCCCTGTAGTTAGGGAATGGAAGTTGCTTTGGGCATAATTGGCCTCATTGAATGGCCCCCCCATCACTTGGTGCGATGTCTGTTAGCTGAACTAATAGAACTGGTACTGAGTTTTCTCCTCCAAGCGTCTTGAGCTGTCAGACCACATTGCGTTAGCTACATTGTGCACGTGGGAGCCTTAGATCATGAGTGAAGTTTGATGCAAAATCAATAATCGCTCTTGGAACCAAACAATGAATATCACACAAAATTTGGGGTAATTTTGGACCATTTCCATTGGTTTATTCATCATGAAGTTTTGAATAAATTACAAAATTACGGTTTTGTTTCAGAAGTGACAATATAAGTAATTTGAATAACGAAATGATAAGAAAATAAACTGTGTTACACTTTAGTTCAGGAAAATGTAATTACATTAATTTTATGTATTGTGTTGCCCACAACAGTGGTGTACAGTAACCACACTCCATTATGCCAATATCATAATGTATTTATTAATATATTTTATTGATGATATTTTTGTCCGTTCTGAATGGGCATCATGGCAAAAACCTAACACTGCACCCCCTGAGGGCCTTTTCCTCTCGCCCAATATATGTCACATGACTATGTTTTAATTATTTAGTTTATGAGGTTTATGAACAAGCTAGAATAGATCAAATGCACCAGGAAAACAGTAGAGGAGCATTAAAACTGAAAAATATATATATTTTAGAAGTCCATTTGTAAAAATACACAATCACAAATATGATATGAAGATCCAACAGCTGGTTTACAAGTGCAGGCCCTATCTTCAGGCTCTGGTTGTATCAGAAAAGATGTTATTTCTGCAGAACATCTGAAGTTCTGAGCAGCTTCTGCTTTGAAGGAATGGTTCAGCAGAAAATCAAACTTGCCCTTCAGTTTTCCACTTAGCCCAGATGTGGTCGATCGGTCAAGACATCTTTGATGTCCAAATTTTTCCTCTTCAGTTCAGCGCTTGGAAGACACTAGAAGTCAACTCAAACCACATCTAGCTCTTCATTAAAATGGTGCTGACCTGTCAGTGCGGTTTAGGGCACAATATGACTGACTGTGAGCTTGAACAACACACAAAGTGTCAGCCTTTGTAGACAACAAGGTCTGTTTTCACTATCCACCTCAGGAGTGGGAGGGCTGAAGCAGAATCCTTAAAAGCCTGGACATCCCTTTAATGCACACAGACAGAACTGGGAGGACAAATGGAAATGGAAAGGATGAAAATGTATAGGATGCTAGAATGGAAGGAGGAGGAACTTCCCTTGACACTTCAAGCATTTCATTAGTCCAACAAAAAATATGCTCTTGTAAAATAAATAAGAGAGTGACATAATAGACTGACTTCACTTCGGCTATTTGACAGTAATTAGTTAATGCAGTTGTTATTGTACTGATTATTTGAGGCTTTTTTTAGTCTCTAAAATTGATGTGCTCTGGAAGTACTGATGGTACACGCAGAAAAGAGTATTAAGATATTCATCACAATAATAACATGCTGCTACATGCATCCATAAACGGCATTTTCTGTACTGTCACATGACATGTTTGAGAGGATAAACAGTAGTGAGAAGTGAGGAAAATAAATGTTCTGAAGTACTCTCCATATTGTAAATTGAAAGGCTCTGGGTGATCTCTCTCTCTCTCTCTCTCTCTCTCTCCCTCTGATAATCTAAATCCATTTCTCCCTCAGTCTAAAGCCTCGTGTTTTTCCACTGTAGATTCGTACGAGGAGGATTCCACTTTGGAATCTAATCTTGGCTTAGCCCATGCAAGGCAGCAGGTTTATATATTATCTATTAATACAGTCAGATGTAAGTGCTTTGTGGCAGGCGTCCCACAATTGATTTAAGATGGCACGCAACTCACGGATGCCCATAATTACTAAACAATTGTCTGGAAAATGTGAAACTTAAAACGCAGGGTGCCCAGAATGGTTACAAGAAGTAGGCCTTCTGATAATAGGTGCTGTGAATTAGTGAGGAATGTCTTGACGACCTAAGCATTGTAATCAAATTATTACAGCTAAAAATCGCATACGGTGCATCTATATTCAGTTCAATTCAATATTATTTATACTGTGCTTTTTACAGCCAATGTTGTCACAAAGCAGCTTTACAGAATCCAGGTCTGAGACCCCAGTGAGCCAAAGGCGACAGAGGAGAGGAAAGACTCCCTAAAGCTGGAGGAAGAATCCTCTGGAAGAACTATGACTCAAAAGGGGGACTGTCCTCCTCTGGTTGACCCGGAGAGAGTGAGAGAGTCTCTATAGGGTAACAATAGAAGGCCTTAGTGTGCAGCTTGATCGTTGTTGGACAGATTGGCCATCTGCGGCTAAGAGAGTGAGTAAAGGTAAAGTGGCATTTGGCAGATGCCCTTATCCAGAGCGACTTAAGCAAAGTTAAGTAAATTTAAGAGTCATTCGAGGTAGATTTTGCTGGAAGAGTCTCTAATCCACAAAAACAGGGATCTTCTCAGAGCTTTGAACAGAAGTTGCCCTTGAATAGGGGAGGAGCACGTGGGGTTTGAAAGCAGCCGAAACAGTTGAGGACACTTGGGTGAGAGAAACCGGCGATTGCAAACCTGGGATGAAGTGGTGACCTGGGACCCCAATGGTGATCAGTCGGGCTAGACTGATGTGCAGCAGTGCCCTGAGTTAGTTCATTCTGTTTAAGTTAACAGGGAATAATTTATTACGGTAAAGAGTACAAGATGAAACTTTGTCAGCAGGGCTGATAAACTGGATAATGAGTGTAGATACAAGGTGGGTTTCCCTTATAAACTGGCTCGGTCAATGTATATATGTAATCTAATTCAGTTACTTGTGCTACTGGCCTGGGCTGGGCACTCATAAACAGAGGTGGAAATTAAACCGACACAGCATTTAGTGTTTTATTAGCAATCAACCAAGCACAGTGACTTAATGTAGCCTTGTAGAGTCAGGCCCTTTTCTCAGATCTGTGAGGTTCCTCAAGGTGTCCCCAACACTTACAGTAACCACTAAACTCAAGGTTTGTGTGGTTCAGTTTGTGGGGATCAAGCCTTTTTGATTTAGTAATGTGTAAATCAGAACTCAAGTTTGTAAACGCCTGAACTTGCATACAGCTGGTCCAACCAGTCCATTATGAGAATATGGAAGGCACTTACAACTAAATATTGCTTTTTAAGAATAAAACCAATGCACAACAAGTATTTTGGATGAAAATATTGTATTGACATACAGAGACCAGGACATCAAACATATTTATTTCTAGATTTGTGTATGTAGTGTAATTGTAGACTCTGTCCACATTGATAATAATACATTATGTCCACACTGATATTAATGCCTATAAAAACTTATACTGACGCAGCATTTGTACAGGGTTAGCTTTACATTGGCCAGTGGGGTGATACCGGCATTCCTTAGTGATTAGTCTTGTCCTAGTCTGCCATATCTTTTTTTAAGGAAGCTTTTGGCACCTTTAACCTTATATAAAACAGACCATAAAGATAATTACAGCTACTATTAATCCCACATTAATCAATATGCCAGTTAAAGTGCTAGGCTCTGGAGGCTCTATGGTTCAAATCAAGCTAATATGTACTGACCAGTATCCACCATCTTAGTTATATAACTCTGAATTTGTAAAATGTTGATCATTAAATGCAATTTAGCAGGAGATCTAAGAGACCAAGACGTGGAGTAGAGATAGGCATAGTACCATGGTGCCATAATGACTTAAACACAAGCAATAAAACCTTAAATTTGGTTCTGAATCTAAGAGACCAGGTGATATACTAATACTGACACACTTTGAATGTCACACAACATACTTAGCATGTCACAAATCTCTGAAAATTACCATCATGGTTCAAGTAGCTTGTGTATTGTATCCTCTATTGATCCCCACCCTTTTGAACTTCCCTCTTAAAGAATTGATTCTCCGGTTTTCCTTAATGTGCCTTTCAGTTTCCCATTATGTGAGTTGTCTTGCGCCATTTTACCTGATAAATATTGACTTTATTGATTTTGTTTGGCTTTATTAGTGCTGACTGATTGGATCTGGCACGAAACTTGACGGGTTTTGCCCACATGCTGTCTGAGTTACTGAGATACATGAGCTTTTCGCTTGTGCACAATGTAAATGAAAAATTGCAGGTGCCGCTCCGAGTTTTAGGCTCATTAGCCTTTGACGAGATGTGTGTGTTTGTGTGTGTGAATCAGAGGACAGCTCGACCTGCTAGTTGGTTGCTTTAGTGCTGTCAGCACAGTCAGTAATTTATCTGTCCCAAATCTCCTCCACACACTCACCACTACTTTATTCCTTCACACATACTCACAAACATGCAGGATGAACTGCACGGCACAGGTCTGGAGGGCTTAATTGACTACTTATTGATCAGAATAATGCGTCCTTTTGGCATCTGTACTTAAAGACTGTTTGAAAAGGGCATTACTTTAAAGCTACTCCGTCCCACCTGAGTGGCGTGTGTACCTTACAGTATTACAGATTCACTGTAGGTTCAAAATTCACTACAGGAATTTTGACTCCAAGAGTGGGTTTCTCATGCCTCTTTATGGAGTTTCAGCCACACAGCTGTAATATGCTATGTATAATATGCAAATATAGTTGTTATTTATTAACTTTCAGGTGAGCTGTGGTGGACCAGACATACATTAATGAAAGGGAAAGGCATTCAAAGTGCATTGAGAAGTTGAGGAGTAATAAAATGAACTTAATGAAGCTGCGAAGTTTGTTTTGCTCTATTTTTGATCAAAAGTCATCTCTTTAGATTCTGTGCCCCACTGGTCACCTCCTTCGGAAACTGTCCTGGCACACCCATGAACTTTCATAACAGCAGAGATTTGAAGATGTCAGAAGTACAAATTTCTCTTAATCTTGAAAAGCTGGGTCCGCCGGTTTAAAGTGGGCCTACTTGGATGTTTTTAAATATCAAAATTGGAAGACATTAGACATCACTTGATGCTTTCCTCTGTGTACAAAATCTGCATAATAGTACTGGATCATTTTTTGACTGATTTTAAGGGTCCTTCCAAGGCCCCCCACTATTTCTGTATGAGCTTAATCATAGGTTCCCTGAATGATTTCAGGTTCCCTGAATCATAGGTTTCCCCTCCAAGAGCAGAAATGACTGTTAAATGACCTCTTGATTTTACGTGAGTTAATATGACTTTATTTCTAATAAATACCTCCATTTGTTTTCGCTGCAGAACGAGGCTCTTCTGGATTACGCCAAAAAATCGATGGGCTCTTCGTCTCTCAGGCCATCGCTGGCAAACACAGGGGACTCCAATTGAATTACTGGTGTCATCCAAGAGCAATCCTATTTTTTCTCAAAGCTAGAACAAATAGCATCATAAGCAAAAGCTACAGCGCACCAGGGATGGTGGGAAGACATTTCAGACGGTGAGAGGAAAAGCTTGAAGAAACTGCATCATGATTACAAACACCGGCAGTCAATCTGTCCGTGGGCTCTGAACGCCGAGGCCTCGTCGAATGAGAAAGTGGCAGCTGTAAGAGGAAGGCTGATACTGGAAAGGCGATGCAGTCGTGACTTGCATCCAGCTGCGGCGGCGGACGTCACGTGGAAACTGGCCTTTTGTTGTTCCCGACAAGTCGAGGCATCCATAAGAACAAATAAAAATGATTCTCAAATGGTATTGTTTTTGCACGGCAGCAGCTTGCAGATGGATTATGTTGGTAAAATGAGTCGGACCTCCATAATCCCATGTCATCTTTGCTCAGTTTGGCACTTCCTGATGACATCCCATTCTCCTGAACGTCGATGTGGTGTCCTTTCGGAATAAAAAACAACCCTGAAATCTCCTTCAAACCCTGAGTACACTGAACTGCAGACGCACTCTCCGACTCGGAGTTCAGCTCAGTGAAGCGGAGGCTAGCGCTCCTTGGCCTTCGTCCTTGAAGGCCACCTTACACATCTGCCAGTGTCAAAAGGTAAATACCCTCTATTTTATCTGTCTCTGTGTGAGCCTCTCTCTTCGCCTTCCCTTGATCCATCGGAGGAGGTGTTTTTTCCCCTTTTCACGTGGCGTTTGACCTTACTCCGGATTGATTGCAGAGGTCATTAGCCGCGTAAGTGGAGTAGATGTTCACAAACTAGCATTATTAGCCGCGTAAGTGGAGTAGATGTTCACACACTAGCAGGCGTGAGTGATAAGCATGACAGTGTGTCATTAAGCGGAAGACCAGACAATAATTGGTAAATAAAATAGGGAAGAGTCTTTTAACTCCCATCCTTTTGTTTCAGCCCGTATCCCTGATGCATCTTATCAAGTAATTACGATGATTGACTGAGATGCTAACTGACAGTTGCGGCTGTTGAATGGCATGAAATTGTCACACGCGCAGGAGTGAATGCAGCGGGTTTAGAGGGATTTCACTAACAAAAGTCGAATGATGGGCCCAATTTAGGGAAGATTATACGGCATAATATCTAGCAATATGTGACAGCCTGTCCCAACTGGATCCCAAACTCTAATACTAAATACTTTACAAAATACTACTCTTATAAAGGCTTTATGCATGGTTTAGAATGAGCTTATTATGGTTATTATAGGGTCATAACCACCTTTGAATTATTATTGTACATTTAAATTATTATATATGTAATTTAAGTTATGCATATAAGATTAGCCCACAGTATACATACACAGTATGCTTATCTTTACCATAGGACTGCTCTTCTAAAAGGTTTATGAAAGGTTTAAAATCAGTCAGTTTATGAAGTTTAGACTCCTTAAAATCACCAATCAACAGTATATAATTAAAAGGGTGAAACACACCTATTATGTGTGACGTCTGAAGATCTGAAGAAGCTGATTGATAGTGAACATAATGTAAGAAAAGAAAACAACAAGGTTCACTATTTGGCAAGCAACAGGACATTGTTACCCAATTTATAGATGCTTATTCATTTAAAAGTGGTTATGACTGTGTAATAACCATTAATAAGCTTGTTCTAAAACGCTGATAAACCGTTTATAAGTGAAGTGAGGTGAAAGTGACCATAAGGGTAGACTTATTGTAAGGTACATATTCATTAATAAAATAGTTGAAGGACCATGCCACTGTTGCTCTTTTTATTTATGTGTATTTATTTATTCTCTATTTATTTATGTTTTGGGTTGGGTCATATTGTACATGAGTAGTTCTCAGGTTCTTATCGCCCAACTACCAGGTTTAAGTTTTGCCCTGCATTTCCCCATTTGCCCTGCATTTCCTCTGCGTTCAAGGCCTGTGCTTGAAATAGTATGAGTTTATATTTCATTTGTCTAGTCAAAAATTTCACTCTAGTGCCGACTAGCAGCACACATTGGCACAATAAAGATATTCTTTTTTTAAAAAAACACTCGAATAGTATATTATTTTAGATTTTATTTATCCATAATTAAATTACTCATCATTGTTATCGTCACTGCCCAGTATCTAGGTTTTATTTAGTGCACTGGGTGACATTAACAGTCATTTTTTAAAAATGCTGCTTTTTAAAAATAAATTCTGCATCAGGGTTGTGTGTGTGGAGGCATTGGAGGCTCTACTTTACCTCGGAGCCCTGGACATTAAAAAGATGTGAAGAAAAAGAGTGTTACTATTAAATGCTTCAATGTGTATGCCAGTTAAGCCTTTTGGTTGGACACTCTATAAATAAATATTTGGTCTATAAAATTTAAAGTCCGTCTTAAAAGGCCTGGGGTTTTGTCACTCCACTGTGGTGCAAATAGAAACAAATGGTATTCGTATGACTAAATGGTAATGTGAAATGCATGCATTTGTACTTTCGTTTATTTATTCATTCATTCATGAGTCATAACTCGTAAACAATGTTCATTTCATAGAATTATATATTTATATCTCGTACTTTTTCCAACGACCCCTCGTTTGCCATAATAACCCCGAAAATCGTTCACCTCGGCCCGTAATGATTTACGAGGGGTCATTGGAAAGATATATTTTTCATATTTAACATTTAGATTTAAGATCATTTAAGGCAAATCCTCCATGTTGGTGAGGGAATATC